>JADHKN010000086.1:0-89439 GCA_019925475.1 Ophiostoma ips | reverse complement strand
AACACCCTAACACCCTAACACCCTAACACCCTAACACCCTAACACCCTAACACCCTAACACCCTAACACCCTAACACCCTAACACCCTAACACCCTAACACCCTAACACCCACACACCCTAACACCCTAACACCCTAACACCCTAACACCCTAACACCCTAACACCCTAACACCACCCTAAACCTAACACCCTAACACCCTAACTAAAAAAGTAAAAAGTATATATTAAAAGGCCGGTAGATAGTTTATTAATACCCGCGGGCGTCGAGGAGGCAGGGGAGGGGATTACGTGCGTTAGCGGGGAGAGAGGGGTTAAAAAAGGGTATATAGGTAAGAGGAAACTATTTAGCTGTAAATTATACTGTTCTTTTTTCTTCCTTAAGATTAGTTATTTTTAAAATATAGGAGTTATTTACAGGCCCTCGCCGCCTTAACCCTTATAACGAATCCGGTAACGAGTCCGAGGACGAGAACGAGAGCGTTAATAAGAGAGTAACGATAAAGTACGATAAAAGTATCGAGCTAATAAGCTTATAAGTAAGCGTACGGTGAAAAGTTTTTTTTAATTTCCCTTATTTATTTTATTTACCTCTTTATTTTTCCGATTATATTCTATATTCTATATTATTAGTTATATATTTACTTATTATTTCTTATATTTACGGATACGGACGTTTATCTACGCCTATATCCGGGGGCTATATATAGGGCGAGTCCTCGTATAAAGGAAAGCGCGACTAGAAAAAAACTAAAAGAGGTAGGCGCGGGGTTATATAAATTATACGTAGAAGGTCGTGGAAGGGTAGTAAAATATTATTAAAAGTGGAGCCCCAAAAGGGGTTAGGGAGGGGAGAGCAAAAGTTTTCTATTTCCTACTTTTTAGATAGTTTTTCAAGGAATAAATCAACCATCGTTACCAGTGTTTTTAAGTAGTTAGTCGGATCACTATTTTCCTTCCAGTCGTTTGTGAGAGCTGTGTGTGAGAACGTCTTTGATGTCTGTCCCCATTACCCTTTTTTCCACTTCCCAGGTTGTTACCTGTTGTTAGCCGCTGCACAGGCCCTTATGGTTTAATCGCTCCTTCCCGCGCCACACACAAGTGCCCTATTTGACTTAAGTGGGGCATCGCACGAGTACGGTCCTATGTTTACTTCGCACAGTGGATTGTCCTTTGCTACAGACCGTGCATCGTCTCCTTCGCATATTACAAAACCTGTTCCGGATTGCCTTATATACGCTACTTTCTCGCTATGCTTCTCGCTCTATTCTCTTCAGATCAACATGTATAATATAACAGACCGGACAACCAGCGACAACAACAACAAACGGGAAGCAACACCAATCACACCCCCGTTGGGCACGGAACACCGCGGGTCCTATCGTTGTATTGTCGACTATGGGGGGGTTCCCTTTGAGGTGATCTGGGGGGGGGAACAGCAATATCCCGATTTCTCCAAATTCCCTGGCCTTGATACGGGTGCCATCTCGTCCGAGATGCGACAAAGCCCCGCGATGGCTTCTCTATGGAAGGCCTCTACACCGGTCGGCTTTGGCTAGTATGCTTCCACGCGGCACGATAAAAGCAGAGCTCGGTTTCCTATCGCCAAGCTGGCCCACCCGGACGACCAGTCTCGCCGCTTCCTACAACACGAATTTTCCATCCTCTCCCGTCTTATGGCTGTACCGAACTTGGCGGTAGTTCAAGTCGATCCAGAGCCTATTTTGGATGACGGCCTGCTCTGTGGCTTCTGGATGGAGGAGCTCGTTGATGTGCCTCTTCCCGAATTCGTTACTCGGAAGGAAAGCATCAAGCATGCTTTACAGCAGCTCCATGCTGCGGGCTTCTGTCATGGAGATGTGCAGCCCAGCAACATCATGAAGGACAAAACTGGTCGCATTGTTCTTATCGATTTCGGATTCTCTGGACACATAGGAGATGACATTCCTTTGTTTTTTCCAAAGTATGTGTATCAGAACAGGGTCTTTCATAAAGATGCCGATATGGCCTCTCTGAGCAAATTTCAGGCTCAAGTCAAGAATTTATTTTAGCAACCGCTCCGCGGAAACACAACCTCTTATTCAGACGCTAATACCAACATTACTATAATCCACACTCTTCAAGTCACCGCGGCCTAGCACCGCAGTCGCCGGATCTTTATAGTCGACCCAGCCAAGGCCAGAGCCCAGCGTTTTATAGCCGTACACCTCGAGCACATCGTCCGGGTAATTTTTAGCAACTTCGGGGGGGAAGTGTAGGAAGATGTTTTCCTCGGAGCGTAGGTTGCCCTGGGTCATAAACGCGCCAAAGACCTTGCGACGCTCCGACTCGGTCTTGTTCTCGCCACCGCCGTGATATAAAGCACCGTCGAAGATGAGAGCATCGCCGGGCTCAAGGCAGGCCGGGATAGTCTCCTCCGGCAACGGATGACGGTCTTCCAAGTCAGGCTATCGATTATCAGTTTGATGTTTGCATTTTCGCGGCCAAGGGGAAAATTAAGAATGTTACAACTTACCCATTTGTGGCTCCCTGGAATGACAACAGTTGCACCATTCTCGGGAACAGTCCGCGTCTGGGCGACCAGCATGTTGATGTCGACGGGCTGTTTAGTCGGACGCACCACGTGGTGGACACCATCGTCGCGGTGCAACTGCTGCGCGGCAGCGCCCGGGCCTACGTCAAATACGGTGCTCGCATTGGCAATTGGCTTGCAGACAAATGTGCGCAGCTGATCACCGTAGCGGGACGTCTTTTGAATCGTGAGCAGCCGGTCACAGATCTCACGATACAGCGGGTTCAGCAAGATTTCTTTGGCATATGTTTGCGACTTGGCGGCGGCACCGCAGATGCGCTTGGTGGCTTCGGGGAAAAAGTTGCCCTTCCAGACTTGATCGGGCTGCTCGAAGGGCTTCAGCTCAGCCGCGATGATGTCGAGCTTCTCCTGGCTGACGAGCTTCGTGATGATGAGACCACCGTCACGGTCGAGAACCTCAAGGATCTCCTCGATGGGGGTGTCGGCGGCAAGCTTGACGAGAGAGGGGGCCATGTTGGACTTGGTGATGTGACGAATAGCTTTAGATCAAAAAGGTGGACAAACTTGGGCATGGCGTGACAACCGCGTTTATAGACTATTAGTGCCTTCCGGCTGAATATATGCTTGCTATCAATCAGTTATCAGATAACATACAAGACGAGGATATGACGTAGACAGATCTGATAGATATTGGAAAGATGCCAGCCGGAAATCCGACCAAAACTTGCCTAATCGAGACCAATAGTTTCTCGTACTCGTACTCGTAGATAGTACGCGTACAAGCCACAGTCCAGATAGCTGGAAACGTGTACTCGTAGTCCGTAGATACTGAGATAACAACTTGGCTAATGCATAGTGTTGTGTTCCTAGGCCCAGATAGGCAAGTTTGCGTGGTATCGGAATGCGGATATCTGCTGCGGGTAATCGATCAACGTGAGCGCATCTACGAGATGGATAGAGCACGCATAAGCTAGAACACTACATCCTCAGTCAAAAGGTGCCCTTTTTAATAAACAGCTATGACGAAATTATAACAGATCTGTAACAGTCGAGTCAAAGCAGAGGCCGAGGAATTCAAGAGAAGATTTGAACTTTATTACATCCATTTTCTTCACAAACACACGAAAGATAAACCAGAAAGAACATTCTCAAACAAACAAGATGCCCTCGACCTTACCTTCCATCACAACACTGCCGTACAACGCCCCTGAGGCGGAGATCTCGGCTGTCTTCAACCGGGACGGCCTCGTCATTCTATCCGGCTTTCTGGATGCCGCTAGCATCAGTGCTGTGCTCCAGGAGCTGGAGCTGTCAGCTGATGAGACAGCTAAGCCCCTGGAATCGCCAGTAACGGCACTGGCGTCCAAGTCACCGACAACGGTGGAGAAAGTGCTTCTGTCGAGCTCACTGAACCAGTTCCTCAGCGTGCAAATGTCCAAGACAACGCGCATTTGGCACGGTGATGAACGGCTCTCCAACACGTCTCGGCCGTACCTGAGTGCCACGGTGGTGTTTGAGGCGCCGGCCGGGCGCGAGGCTGAGCCGCTGCATCGGCACGATGACATCTACTTTTTGGACCACCCGATGGAGCAACCGGTCGAGATCTGGGCTTTGGTGGCGCTTGACAGCGAAGGCGATGGTGTGGCCGGGAGCTGCGTCGACGCTGTTTTGGGGAGTCACAAATGGGGTGAGGAGTGGGAACCGCATGGTCATGCCCTTGCCTCGTCGGTACTCAAGGCCGGTGACTGCCTGCTTCTTCACGGTTCTACCATTCACCGGGCCGGCAAGAATGCATCTCAACGCCTGCGGCGGTCGTTGGGTGTCTCGTGGACGCAGGGACATATGCGCCAGGAAGAAAACCAGTTTCTCAGCATCAACAAAGAGACGGCGATGAAACTTGACGAGAAGACGCAGCGCACCATTGGCTACAAGGTGAATGCGCCGTTCGGCGGCTGGTACGAGCTGCGGGATCCGTTGACATACCTGCAGCCAGAAGAGAATGTGGACAAGACTATGAAGGAGTTTTTGGACCGCAATGAGGAGGATCAGGCTGTGTTCCAGGCGGTGTAAGGTTAGACCCAGAACCAAGTCAATATATAGAATACAGAGGCAGTCAAATTCGCCATTAAGAACTTGAGAGACAATTAAAGCACTGTACTGGATTTTTATGTCTATTTACTTTTGAGCTTCGTGTACTAACTACTATACAAAACACCACTGCCACTGCATTTCCTGACTCAGCTCGTCCCAGTCAACGGCCGCTTTTGCCTCTTTGGTTGTGGCCTCTCGACGCAGTGACCACAGGAGGTTCAGCGCATTTTCGGCGTTTGTGTAGAGTGGATCGCGAATGTTGCAGCTCATCCCACGGATGCGTTTGATGGCCACCTGGGTCAGTGCGGCGTTCTGGTCCTCATCAATGCCAATGGCAGCCATCATCGTTGGCCACAGCGAGATATTATCAACATCAGAAGCAGGCGAGAGTTGCTCCAAATGATGAAATGTGCGCTGCACATGGTGCTGCACTGTGGCATGAGCATAGTCAAAACGTCTGACCTTGCGATAGTAGAAAACAAGAGCAGCCTGTCGGAATGCCTCAAAAAGATGCGCACGGTCGGGAGTCGTCTCGCGCGGACGCCAACGAATGAGCAGATACTCTAGCTTGATAGACTCGATGGACCAGGTGCTGTACCAGTCGGGATCCGTGGCGGTAGAGGCAGCGATCGTAGATGCTTCAGAAGTAGATTCCGAAGTAGAGATAGATGCCCCTCCTGCAGCTTCGACCTCCTCTCGCGATTGTCGCAGCATGGCCATTCTACCCAGAGAGTAGACGATGACAACAGGACAGCCGACAAGTTTCTCAAAGTGCTCGTCCTCGCTGTGCTCGTGCTCATACATGCGTTTCGAGTTGTCAAGAGACATGCTTTGCAGATAGTCCTCACGCATGCGGCGGTAGATGTTCCAGTAGTCTTCAGAGATCAGCGGCTCAAAGCGCGCCGACGTGGAGGCAAACGTCTCGATCGCGACGACGCACTTGGCCAGGCGAATCCAGCTGTTGGCATCCTTGAGGTCGCTCTCGAGCCGGCCGCGTAGCCGCAACAGCAGCGTGGCACCCTTGAGCCAGTGATCCCAGCCGCTGGTGCCACAGTAAAGAACCTCGAAAGTTTGCATCAACATGCACGCAGCCAGAGTAGCGTCATCGCGCAGCACATCCGGCTTGGCCAGATTCTCTCTCAGAAGCGTCAAGACCTTTTGCTTGTGCCGCAGAACTTCGAAGCCGTGACCATCGCTGTTTGGCTGGACGGACAAGTGATACGACGATAGGGCAATGATGGCATGTGTCAGGATCTCAGACTCGGTTGAGGCCGGGATGACAATGGAGACCAACGGATTATCGGCGGACTTCCAGAGCGGCATAAGGCGGGGGACAACGCGTTCAATGTCTTCAGGCGTCAGTGCTAATCAAAAACAAAACCGCTCAGATACGGTAAAGTGAGTAATGGGTAAGCACATACAGTATTGCAAGTACATGCGTTTCTCTGAGCGCCCCTGCGTCCACGTGGAAGCAAAAGGAAGCTGCCGCGGTATGTTTGGCAGAATGTCGGCTTGAAATGTTAGCTGTGGCGAGGTCGTTGTCGGTGTTGGCGGTGTCGGCGTCGGGCGGTCCTCGACAGTGCCAACAGGGACGACAGACACGGCCGCATCGTTAGCATCACCATGGCCTGTCTCGCTCGACTCGTCGGATGGTAGTGGGCTGAGCTGCAGTTGCATCTGCTGCCCCGGAGACATATCCGTCATCTGTTCTCCCCCCTGTGCTGTCTCCGTAAAAAAGTAAAGGAGCGATGCATCCTGCAGCAGTCTTCCGTCCTGCGCTTCGCCACATTCGGCACTCTCGGTGCCCTCGGTGCCCTCGGTGCTCTCCACGGCTGGCTTGCCTCCGCCGCCGCGCTCGTCGGTCAGGGCAGGCCAGGCTTCCATCCCCAGCGCGTCATGGCGGGCCTTGCGTCTCTTGACTTTGGCTTCGTGGAGGTCACTCTTGAACCGCACCTTGTACTTGCGCTGTGTTAGAAACCGCTTGCTTGACTTGTCTGATTTGTCATTTTTCTTCTCTGTCTGTTTTGGCGGCTCCAGCACCATTGCATTTTTCCATTTAAGCGACATGTGTTCACCACGTCGAAAGTCAAAAGATTAGATGTTATGGTTGTGATCCTGAGCAAATATAGCCGCGTTGGGAAGGTTTATCGTTGGTCAGGATAGGGTAGCAGTGGCGGAAGTCGACCGTCCTAGATAGGATATTATTCTGATAAACGTCAAGACTAGTGCTGTCTCATATCTGTGGCAAGTGCATTAGTCCGGCAATGGCTACGGCATCTTTCTACGAACACCCTGAAGTACTTAAGCTGATTTGACAAGCTCCGACAAACCGTCATGGCGTAGATAAGTTTTGGAGCTAATCACAATTCAACACAAACATCCTCATCACAACGACATCCGCCACGATGCCTGTGACACCGCCTCGCCAGATTGAGCTGAAGGGTAGCTCAAGAGAGATCGGGCTCCAACATGGCCGCCTACTCGAGACCGAAATCCGGCGTCAAATGAGCATCTACGAGTCCATGTTCAAGGTGACGTCGGCCATGTCGTGGGCGGATGTGCTCGAGGTTGCCGAGGAATACCGCGCCACCATTGCACAGCTGACACCCGACCTGATCGAGGAGATGCAGGGCATTGCCGAAGGTGCTGGGGTGCAGCTACTTGATATCGTGGCACTCAACTGCCGCAGCGAGATTGCGCTCGGACGTTTTACCGATGGCTGCACCAGCCTGGCATGGAACCTGGCCAAGGGGGCCGACGCGGCTGCCTCCGCAAACAAGGTCATCTTGTCACAGAACTGGGACTGGACGGCTCAGGTCAAGCCGCAGCTCGTGCTCATGTCCATCGAGCAGGCGGGTAAGCCGCGTATCCATATGGTGACTGAGTCGGGCATTGTCGGCAAAATTGGCTTCAACTCTGCCGGTGTCGGCACATGCCTCAACGCCGTGCGCGCGCGACCCACCGTCACCAACAAGCTGCCCATCCACGTCGCCCTGCGTCTCTGTCTGGAGAGCACGTCAGTCGATGCCGCCATCGCCACGCTGCAGCGCCTCGGCGGCGTCGCGTCCAGCCAGCACATCCTGATTGCCGACAGCAGTCAGGCTGTCGGCATGGAGCTGTCGCCTAACGGAAACGTGTATTTGCACGAGGACGTAGGCGGCATTGTGACACACTCCAACCACTTTATCGAGAATCGCCTGGTGGAGGAGCCCCTTTGGCTGACTGGCTCGCCGGTGCGTCTAGAGCGTATCCGCAAGTTGACGTCGGATCTGCGCGCGCAGGGAGTGTCTGGAACTGCTGTGACGCCGGAGCTGCTGCGCACCAAGGTTTTTAACGACACCTACAACGTGCCCGAGGCCATTTGCTGCCAAGAAGACCCGACAAAACCCTTTGAGACGCGCTCCAGCACACTATTCAACATCATCATGAGCCTTGATGCAGCCAATCCTACTGCGGAAGTGCTCTGGGGGAAGCCAGGCTCGGGCGAGACGGATGAGATCATCAAGATGCCCTGGTAGGGGCATCGTTCATAGAAAATAAAATGAATTATGTTTTGCTGTTTGTCCTTGGTGCAGTCATGATATTCTGATTGAATGTGAACTCCGTATGTCCTAGACCGCGGCAAGTTATCCAAGTCACGGCCCCTCTACCAGAGGGAGCCCGCAGGCAACCCCGAGGCCCCCCATCACACACATCGACGATAAAGACAGCAGGCTCAAGCGGAGCATGGAAATAGGTTCTACATGTGATTCAATGCATTCCGAAAACATATATTTATGCTGTTTCTTTTCTATTGCGTCGTCTGTGTTCCTTTCATTGACTCTTCTCATGCTATTTTCCCAAGCCCTCCTATTCTCTCGTCTCCTTCAGCGGGTGCTTTTTGGCCATCTCGTCTAGATAGCGCAGCACCACGGGTCCCCACACCGGCTTCCGCTTGTAAAATGCAAACTTATCGGGAAGCTTGTGCAAGAGACCACCCAGTCGCGCAGCAAAGCCCGGGGTTTCGGCAATGTCGACAAGTCGGTAAAGATACGTCTTTGTCACAAAGCATATGGCCTTTGTTCTTGGCAGCCGGCGCAGCACCTGGCGCTCAACACGCAGCTGGACCTGGTTGATGTCGATCGCCTCGTCGGCAACACCAGCATCGTCCTCGTAGAGGTGGCCACCCTCGGTCAGGAACAGTTCCTCTTTGTCGTTGATTGCCCAGTTGACGCGCATCACCATGCGCGACGGGCCGACTTTCTTGAAAAAGCGGTCCATCGAGCTCTTGAGCTTCTCGCGATACATGGGCACCGGCTGATGGATGTCGGCCAGCGTCTTGTCCATTTTTTCACGCACATGGAAGCCAGCCGGGAAAGCGGACAGCACAGCCTTGAGAACGTAGTCGCCAGTGGGCGACTCGACCAGGATGTTGAGGTCGTCTTCCACCAGCCGCCCAGCAATATACAGCGGATGGTACGTGATGTACGGCTTGGATACGTCAAAGCTCTCGCCCGTGACAGCGTTGTGGATGATTTGTCTTCCCTTGTCATTGACCGACAACTGGAAGATTGTCGGGAACCGCCGTGGTAGGTATTCGACGAGACACTCGAGCATCTCCACGCAGCCGTCATAGCCACCGTCTCGGCAGTCGATGGCGTCGGCACCCACCTCAGCCAAAACTTTGGCCTTGAGGTCCATGCGTGTCTTATAGTTTTTGTCGAAAGCAATCCAGTTGTCAAAATCCAGTTTCTCAATGGCTAAGCAGTTAGCTTTCCTTTCCCTCCTTACCCCTCCCCGTCTCCTGTTTGATTGTGCCTACCCATTGTAATGGTATACACCCGGTCGCTGATGTAGTCCCGCATGTAGTACTTGATCGGCTCCTCCTCCTCGTAGTTGAAGTTTGGCTTGTATGGCTTCACCTGCGAAAAGTCAAGCTTGGTCATCAAGTCGTCTTCTGGAGATCCGTACAAGGAAGGACGTTTGACCTCTGTCGTCAGTGCCTTTGGGCTCGGCGGCACCATCTGCACCTGCTTGAGCTTGCTCCATTGTCGCCGCAGCGCAAAGCAGTAAATTGACAGCCCGACGATGGCAGCAAGAGACACGCATAGGCTTATCTGCAACTGCGCCACCGTCGATTTCTGCGAGAATAGCAGCTCTATCATGGCGGCAAAGATGTTGGTGACTCGGGCGTGAAAGGAGAGATTCAAAAAAAGAAACGAGTACCAAATCAGGTAAAGCCGAAATATATGTGCTGCAGCTTTTGACAAGCAAACAGAAAACCGTCGTTCGTCAACCCTAACCGGATCCCTTTATCTAGAACGTTCAACTAAGCCCGCCGTGACATTCAGGAAAAAAATCAGCTGTCAGCACTGCAATCTTTCTCATCTTCTCGAATAGGCATCCACCCACTCATGGCTGGGCTACTGGGTTTGTAGACTGTACTTTCTTCGATAGGCAGTTTTTGTCTTGGTCTGTTGTCAAGTCCCAAAACGGCAACTATTGCTCCTCCCTTCCGATAAGTTATCAATCATTGTGATACGCGTTGCCTCCGTATCATTGCTATCGCCGCCCTGTATCGCTGTTGGCTGTTATCAGGGCGGTAGGGGCCTCGGGGGCCCGGTAATTTAGCATGCTTCCTAACAGCTTGATCCACTTGTCAATATTGGGGGACACTCATGGTGATAACCGTGAGATTGCAGAGCTTCTGATAGGAACCAGGCAAGGTAAGAGTAGAGCTGATGCCAGCTTGATAGGCTTCAGCTGTTTTGCATAATAACAAGGAGTCTGTTGATGTGTCATTTTATACTCGACTGTTCGAACCTGTTGTCTCTACATTTTTAATTGTTCCTCTTCCATCGTCTTCTCGTCCTCTTCGTCTTTGCAACTTGCTTCTGTCACACTATATTATTCGCAATGGGCAAGAAAGACGGCCCTGTTGACGTCGCACCGTCATCCACGCCATCAGACTACGAAAATGGTCAGGTGTTTGATGTGTCTTCAGATGCCGCCCAGCTGGCGGCCCTTGGCCACAAGGAAGAACTTGGTAGGTCATGCCCATTATTTGAAGATTGAAATCATTTTGTTTTTTTCTAACAAACATCAGAACGCAACTTTGGCCTTCTTGCCCTGGCCGGCCTTGGCTTCGTTTGCTCTGGCAGCTGGTCCGGTGTGGCCCAATCCCTCGTTGCCGCTGTCCTCAGTGGTGGTCCTGCCGTGCTCGTCTATGGCGCCCTCTTGATTCCGGCCATGATCATTTTCGTCGTACTCTCGCTTGCCGAGATGGCCTCAGCCTATCCTACCACGGCCGGGCCGCTGGAGTGGGCCTACCGCCTGGCACCACCCAAGCACGCTGCCTTTTTGAGCTGGATGACCGGCTGGTCGAACCTTTTGTCGTGGGTCATTGGCGCCTCGGCCAATGTGGCTGTGATGGCCTTTCAGATCATCTTCCTTGCCCAGCTTTTCCACCCCGGCTACGAGTCCAAGGATTGGCACGTCTTTCTCATCATGGAGGCCATTCTCCTCATCAACGTCATGATGAACGTCTTCGGCACGCGCATGTTGCCCATGATCGACACGGCTGGTTTCTGGTGGTTTCTCGGTTCCTTTTTCATTGTCGGCATCACGGCTGTTGCCTCGGCCAACCCGCATCAGCCGGCCAAGTTTGTCTTTGCCACCTTTATCAACCAGACCGGCTGGGATAACAGCTTTGTGGTATTCATGAATGGTGAGTTTTTACGAAAGCTTTCAAGTGAGAACACGCGACCTTACTGACTCTTTTGCAGGCCTTATTGTCACGGCAGGCGTAAGTTTGCCTGTTTTGGTATCATAGTATGAATGACCCGTTTGGCTGACCGTCTAGAATTTCGTCGCTCTGGACAGTATCAGCCATCTGTCGGAGGAAATGACTAACCCTAGCCGCACTGTCCCGCGTGCCATGCTCATGACCATCTTCATCGGCTGCCTGACTGATTTCATTGTCTGCATCATGCTTATGTTTTCCGTCGGCGTCGACCGTCAGGCCTTTTTCGAAAGCGGGTGCGTTATACTTTTGTCTCTGTCCTCTTTGCCTTTCAGTACACTAATGATGCAGTGCCCCCTACCTCACCATTATGCTCACGTCCACCGGCTCCAAGGCTGCCGTTGCCTGCATCTCTACCATGCAGCTTGTCAACAACTTCAACAGCACCACTTCCGTCATCCAGGTCGGCAGCCGCATTATCTGGTCCTTTGCTCGCGATGGCGGCTTCATTTTCCCCACGCACTTTGCCAAGGTCAACAAGAAACTGGCCTGCCCTCTGCTGGCTGTCATCATGTCCTGGGCCATCGCTGCCATCGTATCTGTCCTCTATTTGGCTTCTACGACTGCCTTCAACGCGTTGCTGTCCTGCCTCGTCATTCTCGCCTACTTCGCCTACTGTATCCCCATCACTTGCCTCTTGCTGCGCGGCCGCGTCTACGACCGCCCGGGAACTTTCAAGCTCGGAAAGTACGGCTGGTTCATCAATGTCGCCGCGCTTTGTTTCATGTCTTTCCTGGCCGTCTTCTTCTGCTTCCCAGTCTACCGCCCCGTTACGAAGGACAACATGAGTACGTTCTCTTTTATTCTTCCAAGCCTACCCCTTCTCTTCCTTTCTATTGCCCTTTACTAATAGCTTTTAGACTACGCTAGTGTTGTCTCTGTTGGTCTTCTGCTGATTGCCTATGGTCTTTGGTTTGCCGTTGGTAAGAAGTCGTTCCGCGGTCCCAAGATGGCCGGCGTTCATCTGCAAGAGGTGCAGGAGGATCGGGAGCACAAGGATTAAAGGGAGACAATGCTGTCTTTCATGTGTGAAACTTTACAGATTTTGACATTGTCGTTTAACTGAGGGATATTGAATCAGGTAGTACAGCACTAGATAATTAATAGGCCTGTAAGAGCCCTACCCGGCTTTTTGAGTGCCATAGCTTACTCCTTATAAGTAGATGGTGCTGTTAATGTTTACTATGTCAATCCTCAGCAAGATAGATATGTTGCAACCCGCCATCCCTGATTATGACCGTAGTGCATAGGCCTAGTCTTGCCCTCCCACTCGTTGACAAACATTTATGAGGTTGAACAAGAATGACGCTTGGAAACATGCCGCGAAAAACAGTGGACAAACGGACATTATTGTCTACAAAAAGATAATAGGTTGCCGGGGCACTGGGACAGGTACTATGCATCATGGCTTTGAATTGACTCGTCTGCCTTTCTCTGACCTCCTCTTGAGCTTGGTGCATAGATGTAGGCTCATACATTAGTACCGGCAAGTGAATAGAGGAAAATCGCCCCGCCAGACCTCCTTTTTCAGCACTCTTTCTTTCAGTATTGTTGCCGAAAGTGCTGTTGCTGAGGTGGGAAGGAAAGAGCAGAGTGGGGAAGGCACGACGCAAACGCGTTTTTTATGTGGGACCTCTAATTGAAAATAGAACAGGATGCTTTTTTTGTAGTTTCCATCTTTGACGACCTTCTCACTTTCTCTCCATTCATCAACCCGCGACAGAATATCGGACTGCTGATCCAGCTCACTAACCACCAGACTACGAGCGGTTTCAAGAAAGACCACAACTGTTCGCCAACGGTCACAATCGCAGCGCATTGCATATCCATCGTTTTTCTACTTCCAAGACTTTCCCCACGATTTAGGGCCTCGTTCCCACGAGTAGTCGTCCACTAACACCACTCATCAACTCCGTTTCTCAATCCACCAAGCATGGACTTGCCTATCATCACTAAAGAGATGGTGCTCACAGAGACAGAGTCTTTCTTGGCTCGTTCCACCACTGCCTGTGATGTTGCACAGCTGCTTCGATACTTAAAGGCTAGCCCAGCAACAGCGGCCATCTCCAGATCGCTCCCGGCAGATGAACTAGAGGCGCGACTTCGATGCTTGCAACGCTCTATGAACATATGGGCAAACAGTTTCCCGCCCGGTACGGTTCGGCCGCAGTCGTCAGCGTTCGACGTCAGCATCTTCTATGTTCTCCCTCTCGACAGTCTCACTATGATGGAAAAGCACATCACCTTGGACTTATTCTATACGGCTGCCAAAGAGCTGGTCCGAATATGTGAGTAAATGTCAAATTCCTAGTATGCGATTTGGAAGTGACCTGTTCACACACAACAGTCCTTCAGCTCAATAGTCCTGCAAACCGTATTATCTGCCCAGACACAACTGGCTCTGCGCAAGTGCCCCGAAATAAATCAGAGGCTCAAAAGGTGAGCGTTTTCTCCATACTTTCTTCTCGTGGTTCCTATTTTTTTTTTCTCTGTTGTTTCTCCCATGATTTTATCACTGCTAACAGCTCTATGGCAGTGTCTTTCGCGTGACAACAACCAGTGCATCCTCACCCACACCCTGAACCCAGAAGCCTGCCACATCGTTTCATATGCCATCAACAACGAGATTAGACGGGGCAGTTTAATGAGGGTAGCTCGCATTCTCAAGTGCATTGTCGGCGATGACCAGAAGCTGCTCATCAGCAGTGTCGGGTGCTCCGATCGCCATTGGAACATGTTGTCGCTCAACCGCCAACTACATTCCTGGTGGGCACGTGGCTATTTTGCTTTCAAATGTCTTGGGGTTGCCCCGGCGTTAGATGGCCATACTACCGTCACACTTCAGTTTTACTGGATGCCAGTGCAAAAGAGACAGGCGCAGCGAGGAGCTGAGACCCGGCCTCGGGACCCCAACTGGATGGAGCCCGTGCGCGACGACGACCGGCGTGCCTTTGTCGAGGCATGGGAGGCAGCCTGGCTCCACGACTCCTACGGCTCAGTCACCGCGGCTGAGACTGTTCCAGGTGTGCCCGGCAATGATTCTCTCATCCCACCGGGTGTTGTTGCGGCCTGTGACACAATAACAGGCCGTCCGATTCAGACAGGGCACGTCATTGAGCTTCCAATGGCCAGCATACAAGATGGCCTCAACATGAAAGCTATGATCGATGTCCAGTGGGCGTGTACCTGTCTTGCCAGTATGTCAGGTGCCGCAGGAGACCCTGACTTTCTGTACGATATCGACAATGCCGATGACGAGGAGGACATATATGGACAGTATGCCAGCACGGGTGAGTATTGACATCGATCGATACCTGGTAGAGAATACGCTCCCAGAGAAATCGCTATTACGGAAGATGGGCCGAAAATGCAAGTCGTTTTCAAGACCAAGCTCTAAGCGTTCTTTTTTTTTTTTTTTTTTTTTTTTTTTACATTACTGATGGTCCTGGTGTTCAATCGCCGCTTCCAGTACGCTACTTCACAGGTCTATGTTAATTATATCAAGGGTAAAGCTTTTATTACGATATCTTTATTTATCTTTCTTACGCTTTTATTTGTCTATTTCTTGTGTACTACGTTATGCTTTTCGTAAAAGAATATACAGCTTTCAGTTTTATGTAAAAATTGGCCGATATAATTTAAATGCTTTAGATAGAGGACGAAGAATAACAACAACGTAGTGCCATATTCTCTCTTCCAATTACCAGAGTATCAAGACGAGTACTCATGATAAACAACAGTTAATAAGTGGGCCCATCCCCAAAGCACAAGCCATGAAAAGTGGGACAGTCTTTGTAATCATGCGCTGAACTAGGAGTACTCGCAACCGCGATGGTGTCTGTACGAGTAGATTGATGGCAACTCCTTGATCTCGTACACACGTCACATCACGACGGCGACGCTCACGGCCGCACACCGAGCGCGCTCTATTCCACACCCTCAACAACCACATAGTGACTGCGCAACAGTAAAAATGGGGCTTGCGGCGCAGACATGACCACGCGTGGCAGACAACCCTGATCTCCTCTACTCCGTACACGACAAGACGACGGCGATAACGACACTCTCGGCATTCTATCCTTTTCGCGATTCCACGTTCCACTGGGACCGCGCTCCCCCCCTCCGCCTCGCCTTACAATGTCCTTTGCTCAGCCGTCTTTTCTTCTTCCACAGAATCGCAAGCTGCGCCACCTCCGCGGCATCTATCTTCGCAACTTGACGTTTCCCCAGCCGCGCAGATACAGCATCGACGATGTCACGATTAATCGGACATCGGCAGAGAAGAGAGAGAGGGCAGTGTCAACTTCAAGCTCCAAGGTGCTGCAACACGCGCGCTCGAGCGACAACCTCAAGTCCGGCCTGATACTGCCGTCCTCCCAACCCCCTTCTTCACAACCAATCGACAATGCTCCAAAGACTCGCGCCCGGCGCGTGACTCTCTCAGGTGCAAACTCATTGGCACGACAGCATATTCTCGAGCAGGCCCTTTACAGCACCACAGCTGATGCGTTCTTCTCGCTGCATTGCGAAGGTAGCGCCGATCCCCTCTATGTCAGCGAAGTGGAGGAGAAGGCCACGAGTTTCAACTTTCGCTTCTTCGATCTGACCGACTTGGAGCCGTTTTTTTCACGCTCGTCTCGTTTGACCGTGAAGATATGGGCGCGGCGGTCCCTCTTGTCGCCTACTCCCACGGCGACGGCGTGGATTCTTCTCGTGGAAGACGAGATTGACTTGCGCTTTCTCGGCTGCATCGGCTCTCTCAACAGCATGCACTTTCCACCGAATACCCTCGTTTTCCATCTCGTCGACGGTATCTATATGGCTGGTGTGCACAGCCCTACGGCTACGGCTGGTGCCAAAAAGCAGGCCACCGCACTACCCACATCGTCCTACAACGCGCTTATGCGACTGGTCAATCTGGAAATCTCGGTTCAGGACTGTCTAGCCACAGAAGACCGGCTCGCTTCGCAGATCGATGAGATCCTCAGCCGAGAACAGCCATCTCAAATCCCCGAAGCCGAGGCCCGTTGCCGCCGTGTCAAAAAGGGCGTATTGCACCAACGCCGCCTTGCCGAGACCGCACGCAGAAAACGGGACGAGATCAGCAGCACCATACAGGCGCGCCGGGTGGCCATTGCTGCAGGGCGTGCCCTTCAGAAAAAGGCGTGTGCCGATGTCGAGCATGCATCGCAGAAGCTCGAGACATCCCGCGCCACTGTTGCCAAGACGCAAGACAGCATCCGCGGGCAGCGGCGACGGATCTGTGAGGACCTGATACGCATTTTCAAGATTGTCCCCAATATTCATGCCAACGACGAGCCGCTGGCTTTCCAAATCTGCGGTATGCCGCTGCCCAACACCGAGTATGGGTCATCGATACTGACGGGTGCACCCTCGTCATTCAGCGGTGCTAGCGGGGAAGACGTACTGTCGGCGGCACTCGGGTATGTGGCTCTGCTAGCAAATGCCCTGCAGAACTATTTGAGCGTGGCCCTACCATACCGAGTGACGCCATACGGCTCTCGGTCGGTGGTGCGGGACGACATTAGCAAGCTTCCGGAGCAGCAGCGCGAATTCCCACTGTACATGCCGAGAGGGGGCCTCAGCTCTCAATACCGATTCGATTACGCCTGGTTCTTGATGAACAAGAACATTGACACGCTGTGCAATGCACAAGCGTTGCGGGTGGTGGACATCCGGCACACATTGCCAAATCTCAAGTACCTGTTGTATGTGTGCAGCTCGGGGACGGACGAGCCCCCAGAGCGGAAACGAGGCGGAGTGCGCGGGCTGTGGGCCGGCCATGCCCAGCGACAGAGCACTGCATCGGCAGTGTCCACAGTGACAACACCAGACAACAACGTCGAACATTATGACAACCGCAATGGCGAGAACGGACAGAAAGGGACAGCCACAGCAGACACAGCTCGCCGGGGGAGCATAGAGACAGGTTTCACATTTCCTGGCCCGCAGCAGCTTGATCAAGTCCCGAGCCCTGGCATGGCACCGCCAAGGGGGCCATCCATTATATCATCACCGACAGCAAATGAAGCCCTGTCAGGACGGCTGGCATTGTCGCCGGCATCGACAATCAGCCTACCATTTGCCGACGGGGCCAGTACCTGGACTTTACGGACCAAGGGCATGAGAGAGAATGTTAATCGATGAGTGGGCCGGTATGGTTTGAGCTTGTACTTGTCCGTAGCCCATATGTATATAATTCTATCTATTCATAATATCTTTCAAGCGGTTTCTCTGTTATGGCTTGTGTTATTTGCCATGAAAAAAACAACGATAGAACAGCGAGAGCGAAATCAGAGCGGTGTCCGCACATTGAATTATGCATGCCCGCCGCTTATGCCATGGCCAAAATGGCAGCGTCGTAAGCTGAAACAGAACTTCCTTCCACAATAGGACGGTTCAGATCGACTCCGAGCGCGATGTTGGCCTCCTTGACGGCCGCCGCCGTGTTTGCCTCGTTGTCGGCTGCATCCGTCCACCCGTTAAGCGGGCCCCAAGCAATGCGTTTGCCGTGTGCCTCTGTTGCTGCTAATAGCTCCTGCATGATGGGGCAGCCCTTGCGTACGCTTTCGTACGCGTCAAACTCGATCGTTTCAATGCTTGGGATCTCGCGCAGAACGTCCTCCATTAGCTGCCGTGAAAAGGTCTCGTAGAATCCCGGTTTGCGGAACCCGTCCAGCCAGCTCACGCTGGGGTCGATCTGCACAAAAACGTTCAGCCGTCGTACATTGACACACTCGGCCAGGGCGAGCTTCTTTGTCACCGCCCAGCACTTGGGCGGCTTGTTGAAGCCTGGGCCGAGGCGCAGCTCTAGGGTTGTCATGGCCGCGCGCTGGTGCTTTTTCAGGCGCGCCAGGAGAGGCCGGCGAGTCTTAAAAAAGCGGCCCGGCGAAGTTGGGAAGATGCGGAAGATATAGGTGCTGTAGTAGAAATAGGACGCCTCGACATAGACGGTTCGGCATGTGCGCAAGAGCCATAGTTTGCGGAACACACGCCGGTAGTTCTCGGGACACAAGTCGGCAACACGGTCGGCGCCCTCGAAGTGAAAGGCGTAGACTTTGACACGGAGCTCCGTCGGTAGCCGCAAAAAAGGGAAAGGTTTCGCCGGTTTCTCATCTCCTACTGTGCCTGCGGCAACAAGCTTGCCGTCAACCAGTTCCATGACGGGTGCTGTAGGCGCTGCCGGGTCCACGGCACCTGAGGACGCTGCCTCCGCCGCCGCTTCGGCCTCGGCCATGGAGTTGTGCGAGGACGACCCATTCGCCGTGATGACCTTGAACGGAACTCGAAAGGGCACATCATTTGTCGAAACCGAGTCGTTCAGGCTCAGAGAATGGATGGGTATAGTGTTGACATCAAACTTGGCTGGTTGCAAGTCGTCCTCGTCTTCCGAGACATCAGCCGGCGGGTGCGCTCTTCTAGATGGCGCAACGGGGATTGGATGGTTCTGGCTGCCAGAAGTGTGGCTCAGATCCGGGGTGGCTGGCGTGACAGATGCAGAGGGTCGTGACAGGCGAGGTCGGATGACCTTGGCTCCTTTCTTTGCCATGTTTCCCTTCGTCTTGGTATACCGAAGCGGTGATTGCGAGGCTGGATGTGGACCGGGAGGAAGGATGGAATCGGCCTTTCAAGCGCACCGAGGAAGTCTTTTACGCAGCCAGTGTTCTTTTGTGAGCAGGCCAGTCGCAGACAGTCGCAAAGAAGAAACTGGGTCTTGTGTTCGAGGGTAGGAAGTGGTCTCGAGTGGCTCCATCGTGAGGTACAGACACAGTCTGATCGATCGACAGCCACTCCTTAAAAAGCAGCATGCGCGCCCGCCATTTTAAGTTTGCACTGTCGGTAGCGGGTGTTATTTTGGCGATTGAGCTGGAAGTTGTCGCAGAACCGAGTTGCCGCAGTGGGAGTGTTGTCTGTCGTGAAGGCGGGCAACGAAGTGGAAGATGAACGGAGGAAAAGTGGTGTACGGGTTTTGATTAATCAGCCGTGTGAGCCATGGTGGCGCGATAAGACAGTGGCGATTTCTCCCCAATCTCTACGGGTCGTCTCCATAGGTGGGGTGGGTGATTGTCGCCCCTGGCCCCTGGTATGTCTGTTACTCCTCGTACGCCGTGCCACCTACGGAGTACGGGCACTGACCGACGTTACATTGCAGCGGCCAGGCTTGTGTAAAGAAAACGGTAGTACATACGATTAATGTCTACCGTGAGCTGACGATGAGATGGCTACGAATATTCATTTCCACATCATGACTCTGCCATTGATGTTCCTGTCAGGCACTGGGCACCTGTGGGCCGTCCTCTATCAAGGCAGTTGCAAGATTATTACAGTCTGGGCAAGTATCTCTGTTTTTTATCAAATTCGGCCTTGCTTCCATCTAAGTAATACTCGTACTAACGGCGCGGATCTCCGAACACCTACGTTTTAGTAGTCCAAGAGATGTCAATGATACGAGTATCCGCCGGAATACCAGTCACAACCGAAGTAGTGAGATACATTATGATGTTATTAGATAAATGAATGGTTGCGAGAGAAGGTCAAGTTCAAACTCATGCCAACAAGTAGCTTTGTCTTGTAAGTGCGGTCACCTGATTTACAAGCTGTGGAATTTCCTCCGTGGACCAAATAAACTTAATAGCTGAAATAATACAGAAATCCTCCAGCTGAACTCAGGGGCTCGCCTTATTAGAGACTCGACAGCTTCTCTGGTCTGCATTGACCCCGAATGCTTCTTCTCAAGTGTTTCCCATTCCTTTTTTTTCACTGCTCTTTCGGCTGGCCGCAGCGTTGGTATCTCTTCCTCGCCTTTGGCATCTTTGTCGACACGTGATTAGTCAGAAACTCGCTGGAACTACGTTGCTTCACGTCTTTCCCACTTGTGCATGGCTTGAACACGCGCGGCTCAATCACGCTTCACCCCTCCGGTCTCTCCTTCCGCAAACGCCGCATGCTCCTCCACATGTTCGCCCCGTCTCCTGCGGCTGTCCTCCGCAATGCGTTGCGTCTCCTTGTGCCGCTGTCCGTGGTATTGACCACGTACCTCTACCTCTACCCCGTCTTTGGGCAATGCGCCTTTCCTCTACCTCCCGCCTCCCACCGGTCATTATCAGATGCTGGTGAAGCAACTGCCGACGCTGTCCCGGGCTCCGACGCAGCAGCCGCCTTTGCCAAGACAGTCTGTTTGCATATGCCCCCGGGCCTCAACCAGTCCCTCGGCCGCTCCCTGAGCCAACGCCACGACCTCGCATCGCGCCCCTTTGCGCCCTTCCGCCTGCTTGCCCTCGGCGACCCCCAGCTCGAGGGCGACTCGTCCATTCCAAACGCCTACCGCGACTCTTCCTTCCCTCACCTAGTGCACGCACTCAAGTTGGCCGCTTTCCAGAAAACTACCTCGAATGAGGACACTTCCGAATACAGCTCCTCCGAACACCTATCGCTCCGCGAGCGCATACGCCAGGAGTTGCACGACGTTATTGACTTTTGGTTCCTCGACATCCCCAACACCCTCGAGTCCATCCGCAAGCGTATCGACCTCGTCGGTAATGATCTGTACCTGGCCCACACTGTGCGCTTGATGCGCTGGTGGACGGCACCGACACACGTGTCTGTTCTTGGCGACCTGCTCGGCAGCCAGTGGATCGACGACAACGAGTTTAATCGCCGTGCGGATCGCTTTTGGAACCGTGTTTTTGGCGGATCTGGCGAGCGTGTCCCCGATCATCTTGCGCTGTACCCGGCCAGCGAATACGACCTATCGGGCTACCTCGTGGGCACCGACCCCCTGCTGAAGAACGAGACAAACGATGTCTGGGCCCGCCGGATCATCAATGTGGCAGGCAACCACGACATTGGCTACGCTGGCGACATCAACGAGGAGCGCCTTTCCCGCTTTGAGCGAGCGTTTGGAAAGGCCAACTACGAGCTGCGGTTCGAGCTGCCAGCCGATCGCCTGAGCCCTGATGCGCGTGCCGCCGCGTTCAACGAGGCAACCAACCCCGAGTCCCACTTTCTCGTGCCCGAGCTGCGCATCGTCAATATCAACGATATGAACCTGGACACGCCGGCCCAGAGCACCGATATCCAGGATCAAACGTACAAGTTTATCAACGACGTGATCGACACCGGAGCCGCCGTTGAGTTCAAGGGGCACTTTACGCTGGTGTTGACCCATATTCCCTTGTACAAGCCGGAAGGTGTGTGCGTGGACGCGCCGTATTTCTCCTTCCACGATTATGACAATACATTGAAAGAACAGAACCTTTTGAGTGAGGACGCGAGTCGCGGCTTCCTGCAGGGCATCTTCGGGATGCACGGGGACCGTGGCAGACCGGGTGGTGGAAGGGGCCGTCAAGGCCTGATTATGAACGGCCACGACCACGAGGGCTGCGACACATACCACTTTATCAATCAGTCCGATGCCGTGCCCGTCGATGATCGCACGTGGGAGACGGTGCGGTGGCATGCTGCCAAGGAATCCGGGTTGCTCTCGCGGTCCAGAAAAGAGCGGGACGGGCTACCAGGTGTGCGCGAGATCACCGTGCGCAGCATGATGGGCGACTATGGCGGCAACGCGGGGCTGCTGAGTGCGTGGTTTGATGAAGACGCGTGGGAATGGAACTTTGAGTATGCTACGTGCCCAGCCGGGCGGCAGCATCTGTGGTGGCTCACCCACATCATCGACCTGATCACATTGGGGGTGGCGTTGGTGTTTGGCCTTGTCACCGTGGTCCAGGCGATCATCGGCCGGCCTCTGTCATGGCCATCAAAGCCGTCGTTCCTGTCGGCTACGTCCACGACGCCAGTGAAGACGGAGCCGTCGATAAAGAGCGTTTCAAAAACACCCAGGCTCTAACGGTCGTATTTTTTGTTAGATAGCTTTGGTTTATTCCTGTACATCATCTGCCATTACATTGCTGCGTTTCTTGTCTTGTGTTATTTTACTTGCTGGGCATTTGCATATAGACGGGATGGCAAAAGTGTATATTCTTTGATCACAACATGTTCATAGCAAAATATTGTAATATTATGGTCTGCATTTTTTTGCCGGTATTAAAACAGTATTGTCGGAGCTCATTCAATAGACATGAAGAAAGAAATAGACAAGAAAAAAGGCAGCCAAAGACAGACAAGATCCCGCAGATGAGAAGAGAGTGGAATATACAGAGTCGCACAAGGCATGCGAAAGAAGTAGGAAAAAATACAGGGCCGAGGAAAGGCAGGGGGAGATGCCACTCCCCGAGTTAAGAATGCACTTGCACCCACATCAGATATACATTGTCGCTTTTGATTTTGATTTTTTTTCTTTTTGTTGCACACGCATTTCGCAGTGCAGCCAGGCAGTAACAAGGACGCTACTGCTTCCCTGGCGACGACTCAGCCGGCTTTGACGCTGACTCGGGCGAGCTCAGGAACCAGCCCACAAACGACTGCTTCATGCTCTGCATCGCTTCTTGCTGCATCTTCTCCTGCATCTCCGCCTCCTCCTTAAGCCACTTCGCGCCATGCTCGCGAAGCTGTCGCTCCGTCTCCTCGTAGTTCTTCTGGCCCAATTCACGTGCAATGTCCTGCAGCATCTTGCCCTGTGCCATCTGCTCCGCCAAGCTGATGACTTGGCCATCGCCGGTGGGTGTCACCATAGTGCTCATCGTGCTGGGCTTGAGTCCTAACAAAGAGCCCAGGCCACCGCCAGACGAGGACGCCCGGTACTTTGCACGCTGTGCTTCCAGCTGCTTCTGGAACTCGGCACGTGCGATAGCCTCGCGGCGCGCAAATTCCGTGGGGATGTCCTTGCCCTCAAAGGCCTTGAGGATCTTGCGAACATCGCTGTACTGCATCGTGTGGATGTACTCGAGGAAAGGGACCAGCGCAACCAGGTTCGTGTCCTTGGGATCGCCAGTCCATTTGGGAAGCACAATGGCGTTCTCGGGTTGCGCGCTGACGTGGCCGGCGTGTGCATCCAAGATGATGACCTTGGACAGATCGCGGTTCAGGTAGGACAGGTCCTTGACCGTTTCGCCGTCCTTGTACTTGGTGGCCTCGCGGAACAGAGAGAATGAGATGAAATGGAACGGGTCGAACTTGCGCACCATGGGCTCACCCATGGCAAACGGGATCGATGTGAACAAGACAATCTCGTAGTACTGGCTCAGGTAATGAATAAAGTAGTCGGCGCCTGGGCGTTTTGCGATGCGCCAGCCGTGCTCTCGCGTCCACTCGCTGTGGATCAGCATATCCTCGAGGCTGATACACAGCGTGTACGGCCGGTTGTACACGGGGTCCTGGTCGGGGAGCAGCTTTTCGAATGCGGGCTCGTGGTAGTACTTCAGCAGCTCGTGAGTGCGCGTGGACACACGGTCCCACCACAGACGGAAGCCCCAGCCGTTGGGCACGTCCGGGTGGCGCTTTGCCTCTTCCTCGTCCCAGTCGCGGCCAGCATAGACCGTACCGAAGACACACAAACCCAGGGCAGCCGCAAACATGTAGTTGGCAATCTTCTGGCGACGCTTCTCCAATGATGAGACATAGGCTGACGCAGGCAGCTCGCCCTTTCCACGGACACCGCCTCTGCCACCCGCCACAGACACAGCGTTGGGATCATTCCCTCCTGCACCACCACCACCACCACCACCACCACCCAAGGCTGCTTGCGCCGCGACCTCGTCGCGAATAGCAGCAAGCGCCGCCGCCTCTCTGGTCGCGCCGGCAAGCTCTTGATCAAGCGTGGATGGGATGCCCTGGGTCAGGTCGGGCAGCTGTGACAGGGGAATGGTGACCTCCTCCTCTTCTGGCTTAGCTTCTGGTTGTGGTGTCTTCTTTGTCGTCTTCTTTGTCGTCTTCTCGGTAGAAGGTGCAGGGGTCGATGGAGTGGAAGGAGTCGGTGAGGCTGCGGGCGCCTTGGGTGAGGAAGAAGAAGAAGAAGATGGCTGCTTGGCAGTCTTTTGCGCCGGTGGGGGGGATGACTTGTTTGGCGGCGTGGAGCGGCCCTGGAGTGCTGCTCTTGTTGAGAAGAAGCTCGACTGTGAAAGAGATGGCGAGCCAGTAGGACGTGTGGAATTTTGTGATTGACCGGCTGCGATAAGTCTCGCAATGGCGGCCGTGGACGTGCGGACGGACGGTGCCACCACTGCCGGCGACCGCAACCGCTGGGCAGCTGCTCTGCGGAGCATCATAAGGTAAATGCAGATCTCCGGCAAAGGGGATACGAATGGTTGTTTGTGTGCGACAAATAGGAGTCCAGGGCCGTCGCAAAAGTGTGTCTGTCCTCACATCTAGAGGTAAATATGCAGCACAGTGACGTTGCTTTTGAGACTTGCAAATTTTAAGGTGGGATGTTTGTCCAAGGCTGGCGTTCTGATTGAGCGCCGTACTAGCCTGGTGGGTCGTGCTTCCTTGCCGTAGCGCAAAATACCGAGAAGTTGTAGGCGCATGCTAGGTCACGTGCGACTTCACCCTTCCAGAAGACTCGACGAAGGAAGAGTACTCGTATGCGAAGTTGCGAGCACTGTCAATATGATGAAAATGCATCGCGCATACATTGCGCAGTCGCCGAGCTCCTGACAGTCGCATAGCAGTTCCGAATCTTTACTTTCCATGCGCCAGCTTGGTTGGATGTTTCCGTCTGCTGCGTATCTCGTACGGAGACGACACTTTTGGAAATTAGAAAAGCCATGATGATTCGAGTCAGTTCACCAACATGAACGTATAGTAACAATAGCAATAAAGACGCCGTACACCATTTCCGCCCTGTCCCACTTTTGATATGTTTGCGCTCACGCCCATCGTGCTCACGCGCCAGCCCTCACTAAGCTCACGCTTCTTCTTCGTCGTCGGCGTAAGACGGGGTCTCGACGTGGAAGCTACTAGCATCAGGGTCTGGTTCGCCGTCTCTGACGATCAAGAACGCCAGGATAGAGTTGTCCCGCAACCTGGGCGACACCTGCGACAGTTTGAGCGAGTGGTCGGGCAGGAGTGTCCAGTTGCCGTCCATCACGCGTGAGTTGCGGGGCGTCGCATACGCAAAGCGAAAGTTGAACTCGTCCTCTCGGGGCACCTTCATGACCTCTGGCTTCATCGCATAGTCGCGCAGACCGTCGGGGTAGCGCTCACGCAGGGCCTTGAGGAGCTGCTTGGTCAGGTCATCAACGGTGCCAGACCAGTCGGCAAAGAGGAACAGGGTTTGCGGCCCGTACTTGAGGCGCAGCGAGACGCAGTTCTCGACGTTGGGTCCGGACTAGGCGGTTAGTTGATTGGACGGATATCGTTGCTGTAGGAGATACTGCACATAATACTATTACGATACACACATACCATTTTGAGAACTGGGCGGCGTGGTTGGAGGGCAGTTTGGCAGCGATCTACGAGTACCCTGCGCATTTGGACTGACTTTAAGATGCGGCTTACATAAACCCCGCTGGCGACCGGGCCCGCTATTACAGAGGGTCGTCATGAACCAGCCAATCATATGCCAGCTGTCTAGACGTCAACTTTTCTAATGCCGGCCAGCGCCGTCAGAGCTGCCTACGAGTGCGAGTTGTTTTGGACAGACGGTTTGCGCCTCGCCTGCTTTCATCAACATAATGGCATCAATGTCGACAGATCTGGGGGGAACCTCCACAATGCCCTCGTCCACCGGCCGCGCAGACCCCAGCACGACTCCCTCACCACCTCCAACCTCCGAAACAGCGCCACCACGGACCGACGCCGAGGAGTTTGCTCTGCTGCGGCGCCAGTCGCGTCTGTCCATCCCTGATGGCCTGCGCATACCACTGGCCACTGTGCTTTCCTTCACTGTTGGAATGGGGCTGGGCGTGGCACACGGCAGCACCATGGCGGGCATGCGGTTCCGCGCTGAGCATGCACACAAGCTACCACAATCGACGACGGGCTGGTACCTGTACCACAAGAGCAAGAACTACCACGTGGCTTACGGCGGTATCCGGGAAGGCATACGCATGGGCCTACGGGTGTCGTTCTGGACGACGGCCGTGTTCAGCATCGAGACTATGTTTGACAAATACCGCGGCGCAATGGATCTGGCCAATACAGTGCTCGCGTGTGTCACAGTTGCGGGCGGGTTCAGTCTGTGGAACCGCTTCCCCATGGCCACGGCGGCCCGGACGACAAAGACGGCAATTATCGTCGGTGCCGTGTATGGCGGCGTGCAGGATGCGGTCGGGTTGCTGCGGGGCCGGCCTGTCAGCTACGTCGAATGGGCCAAAGGAAAGCTGGCGCACAAGGCCGAGTGATGAAGAAGCGCCGCAGACTCGAGACGTGGCGCCCAGAAACGCAAGCAAGCGCAAGCTACTTTCGACCTTCACCGGCGATAGAACGATTCCCGAAGATGTGCATGCCCCGCCATTGAGCGTGCGGATGACACGGACGGCGCCTGGTCAGCAGCAGAACCAAGGTCGCGCCTGGTCAGCAGCAGAACCAAGGTCGCGCCTGGCAGTCATAGATGGTAACCCTGACAGCATTGCATATGCAGCAGTCAGGCGTCACGTGCTGTCCTCCAATGGACATGCGTTGGCAACTCAATACAAATCGGAGATCTGCGCATATTAGCAATCACGCGGCACCGTTTTATGACATTGACATGGCATTGACTACTGTTGGGTTGACGGCTCGGTACAACAGCTGCTCGGCTTAGCTGTGTTAGCTCAACAAGTGAGGGTGATCTTAGCGTCGACCACCTTGCTTCGTGCCCGGAATCAACGAATCGGTGGATCGAACAACGGCATTGCATTTGTGTGGCATCCCTGCTCTGGTATTCTCCCTTGCCGCTTCCACAATATCTTTTATCCTACTCGTTCACCGTCAAAAGCATTCTCATCTCTGGCCATCAGTTGCTGTCCCAACCCCTTTACTCGCCTTTGCCATTCCTCTGGTCTCGTTGTCTGGCGCTAATATTTGTTTGGAGTTTTGGGTTTTTCCACTTTACCTCCAAAAAGCCCTGTCGCTCCCCAGCATTTGGCCCGGCAAGCATGACCCGCCCCGGCTAACAGCGGCATTTCACGCTAGCTGACGTCTCCCACGTGACGTTTTCCATAGTCTTTGAGCACCTCGGCGTAAACAATGGCGGCTCAAGGCCACGCTTTCGGCTTATCGCCCTTCATTAACACGCCGATAAGGTTGCTCGCGGCTGAGCATCTGCACGGGACAAGCACTATGACAGCCCAGAATGGAAGGCCCAGACGGGGAACAGCTGGCGTTGGCGAATAGAGAGAGAGCAGATTTCAGTAACAGAGGAAGGAGCGATCTTGGGGTGTATGTCGCTCTGCGATATTCGGAGCGGGATGAAATGACGATTGCGTTATCAATGCCTATATAAACTACTTGGTCTTTCTCTGCCCATTCTGTTTGTTTTCGTACGTGTGCTCTGTATCTTTGGATTTTTAATTCTGATTTTACTTGTCCGTTTGTCTCATTCTTGACTCACCTCTCTCTGTCACAGAGCAACAAGCAGTACAACACTAGCGTGGATCAGGCTGGCCATAGAACTATTGTTTATCTGCTCGTTGTACTTCTTCATTCTCGCCGTCTGATTTTGTTGTTTCTCGTTCTTTCTGGGCCACTCGCCTCCCTGACCTCCCCTCTTCTTCGTTGTCTCTCGCGCGTCCGTCTCTACAATACCGACATCACCAATGTTGCGCATCTCCCCACCATCCCGCCCGGGCTTGCTCCGGTGCGGCCTGGCCTCGTCATCTTACGGCTCCCGTTCCAGTCTTGGCCGCAGTCTTCACACATCTGGCCAGCGCCCAAGCCCACCGGCCCGGCTGGCATCGGCCCAGGCCAACTTTTCCGCCCTTAACAGAAGCACAGCACCCTCGCCGGCACCCTCGATTAACCCTCCCCCGGCGCTCTCCATCCTCCCTCTGTCGTCTATCCTCCGCTCGCTCATGACTACAACTGTGTCGGCGGCCCCGTTGCTACTCGGTCCATCCATGGCCATCATGAACGTGCTGGCCCACAGCACAACCCCGTTGCTTAACCCTGACAAGAACGCGTTGCTGCGTTTCTTTCTCAAGAAGACGTTTTACGCCCAGTTTTGCGCGGGTGAGAATCCGGTCGAGGTCCGCCGCACAATTGACAACCTCAAGAGCATTGGCTTCAGCGGAGTCATTCTGTGCTACGCCAAGGAGGTCGTGATGTCAAGCGAGGATAAGAAGAACCTGGCGGCCGCCGCGAAACGAGCCGACGCCAACGCTGCGGATATCAAGGCATGGGCTGAGGGGACCCTGGAGACGGTCCGCCTTGCGACCGCGGGCGATTTTGTGGCGCTCAAGTTTAGTGGTGCCGGTGTGCAGGCGCTGCACCACCTCACAGAGCGGCTTCCACCGGCACCTGCTCTGGCCGACGCGATTGATGCTATCTGCCAGCTGGCTGTAGAGCGCGGTGTGCGGCTGCTGTTCGATGCTGAGCAGCACGCTGTCCAGGCCGGCATCGACGACTGGACACTGGCATGCATGAAAAAGTACAACACGAAGAAGGATGCCAGTGGCGAGATGAAGGCAGTTGTGTACGGCACGTACCAGGCCTACCTCAAGCAGGCACCGAGCGTGCTGTCAAGCCACCTGCGCATGGCCCGCGACGGCGGCTTTGCCCTGGGTGTTAAGCTCGTGCGCGGCGCCTACCTGGGTTCGGACCCACGACACCTGATCCACGACACCAAAGAGGACACAGATGCCTGCTATGATGGCCTGGCCGAGGCTATTCTGCGCCGTGAGTGGCGGGCCCCCTTGGACGCGTCCGAGAAGGCCGCCTTCCCGCCGACCGACCTTGTTGTGGCCTCTCACAATTCTGAGAGCACACGGCGCGCGCAAGCAATTCTCGCGTCAGGCCAGGCCAAGACGACAGATGTTGCATTCGGCCAGCTGCAAGGCATGGCCGACGAGGTCAGCTGCAAGCTTGTGGTGGACGCCAAGGCTGCTGCTGCTGCTTCCTCGGCCACTGGAGCGGCGCCGGCAATGGCTCCAGTCCGGGCGTACAAGTATCTGGTGTGGGGATCGACTGGCGAATGTATGAAGTACCTGCTGCGGCGTGCGCAAGAAAACCGGGACGCCGTGCAGCGGACCAAGAGCAGCCGGGATGCAATGTGGGAGGAGCTTGTGAGACGTACACGGGCGGTGCTTCGACTTGCTTAGACCTGATCTGAGGGTACTTGTTTTCTCGGCGCATGATCATCAGCATAACAGCGTGTTTTTTTTAGGGTAGGGATAAAGTAATGATTGTAAAAAATGAAATAAGACTTGCGATAAATAATTATGAGATTTGGCCATGAACACCCAACACCGGCCTGTGCAAAGCACAGCTAACATTGCAAATGAAGCAAATAAATCCCAAAAAACACTAAAGGCCGCGCAATGCCATGGCCCCGAGAACGAGGGCCTCGGCTTCGCGAAGCCTTTCCGGCGTGACTTGATCTTTGTTTGGGCCACCCGAAAGAGATGCTACGCCGTTCAGCTTGTAGTATTTCTTGACCTTGCCAAAGTCGGTGCAAGCCGCCACAGCCTCATCGGTCAGGGGGGCCGGTGTGCCCTCGACGTTCTTCTCTAGGTGTGCCCAGACATCCGTGGGTGTTTGCGCAGAGCTGGCATCCAGGACTTTGATGACAACGACGTTGCGGCTCTCGGGGGCGATGCCGTAGCGGCGGTATGCCTCGGCTATGTTGAAGCTCGGGCTCAAGCCGAGGACCGTCTCTGAGTGCACATTGGGGGTTTTGAGAGCACCCGTGTGCGCAGCCCAGACGGCCTTGAAGACGGCGGCGAGCACCTGCGACGACGACAGCAGAGTAGACGCATCGATGAGGGCATACTCAAAGTCGGCGTTGCGCGCCAGCAGCTGCGACTGCAGGAAAGCCGCATTGGCGACGCCGGTGAAGAGGCCACTGCAGACGGTATAGCCGGGAGGGAGGTGCTGTATAGGGATGTTGTAGGCAGACATTGTGGGCGGTTGTGCTCTATGAGAGTGTGGGAGGGTGTGAGGGTGTGAGGGTGTGAGTGAGGGACCGTGGCGAGGATGACATAAGTGGGGTGAAAACCCTGTTTGTCGATGCAGCCCATCCTGGCGTTGTGTTAGTGGCCGCACTGCGGCTGCATCTCCGTACTACAAGTAGACGGTCAAGTACGGAGTACGCGTGCTCGTCCTCCATAGTCGTTTACTGTAAGAGGTAATAGAGTCTAGCTCATTTCCTCTTGCGATGAGACTGCAACAGTCTCACCAAGTCATATCGAGAGAGGCGAATTGCTTGAAAATGTTATGCTTTTTATCGCCTCGGACAGTGCATCAGTTCTCGTAGCTATCTCGCAGTAACGTTTCAGTAACAACGAGGACGTCACATTTGGAATATTTTTTCCTCGCTATCATTCTAGTTTGGATAGTGGCAAGAAATCGTGAGATCATTATCGAAGCGAGGAACGTGGGAGAGAGACGGGATAGATATGGGATAAAGACCGGCCTGGCGCATCACCCGACGAGGCCATACGCAACTACTGCGAGGTAAAAAATAAAAAAAAATTATTCTCGTCTCGTTTGTGCTTTTGCTGCTGCCGCCAAAAATAGTCGTGCTCGGTCAACAGATCCAAGTGCCCAAGGCATAAAGTAGCAGCCAACCAAGCCACTCAAGGCAGAGCATGCGGGCTTTGACTTGGCTCAAACAGAAACCGGCAACGCCGCAGTGAGTGTTGTCAATTTCTATTACTACATACGAGTACTCGCATTAATATTGAATGTCTTGGAAGGCAAAGGGACACGGTCCTGCCATCAGGCAATTGGTCGAAGAGTCAAGTGAAGACGTAAGACAAAAATAAAGATGGTGGCGTCTGCAGATCGACACGGGACTTTGAGGCGGAGAGCGGGTGCTGCCCGTACGCTAGAGAACCAATGGGTGGCCGGTAAATTGACGCCATCCCTCCGGCGATGGCAACGTGCGGGCCTGGTGGATCGAGGCAGAAACTCGGGCCATGCCCCCCCCCCCTCGGCCTCACCTCTGGAGATGGATGATAACATTATCTGACAGCCTGATCTGCAGTCAGCATCGACGGGATGTCAATGTCAGCGAGAGGGAAGAAGGAAGGAATAAACGGCTACAAAATGCCCGCTAGAGCCGGAGTTGCGGATAGAGCCGCGACATCGCCGTCTTCTTTTCTCTTTTCTACTCCTCTTATCCATGCTGATCTGATTTCTTGCCGTTATCTGCGCTCTCTTATCTCCTTTTTACAGTCGTCCCGCACCCTATCTCGTCGGTGAAACGCATTCTCTATATTTCTATTTCGCACGTACGTCGTAGCTCTTGAGATAACCACCGTTACATTTGCCTGGTCAACCCTCTCTTGATATCGCCTGACAGGCACCCCCCTACGATAGATAGATGGACTCGTAAGCTTGCTCTGGTCTCTATCTCCGTACTGATTCCTTTCCGAGCTGGGTCGTTCCATCCCGGACATACTCGTAGAACGCTCGCAGCCTCCTATTCCGTGCAATGATTGCTGCTGTTTCTCTTGCGATCCATTTTTTTCTTGCTCGCATAAGATTACCACAAATGTCACAACCGGGCTTAACCGTTCTACGAGTATCATTCCCCATATGCTATTCGGCCCTCATGGTCTTGGTATACGCCGTTTGATTCAGTTTGATACGCGCCGGCCACTCACATACGAGTACGGAGTAGCTTGCAGCTAAAGTAATTTTGTCCCTTTTTAACGTGAGCTCGTCATTCATGGACAAGGCCGTACTATCATATAAGATATAAGGTGTGCCTGGTCTTCTTCCCTCGGCCTTCTTGGCTTTCCTCTTGGTCTATCCCGATCTGCCCACACTCATCCTACTCTCCAAGAAGAGCTTGCTTGTCTGCCTTCCACCCGTTCTTTTTCACGTCGTGCCAAGCACCTCCCCATCCCAGATTGTCCCATGGCGTCCTTCCTGTCCGCCCCTCGGGGTTGGGCCAGCACCATTCGCAACAAGGTCAGCCCCCCCGGCGCTGCCCCGACTCCTGGTCTTGTCACGCCGCCTTCTCAGGGCCAATCGGGTGGAGGAGAGAAAGATGATATATACAATGTTGGCGTCACGCAGGTCACCACGTCCGGTGCCGACAGCGACCAGGTCGTCGTGGAGGCTGCCGAGGCCGGCGAGCTGACCATCAACGAGTCCGCCAACGGTGGTCTCGGCCGCCATCTGGGTCTCTTCTCCACCACCTTTCTGATTGTCGGCCGGATTATCGGCACGGGCATCTTCTCGACGCCCTCCTCCATCGTCAACAGCGTCCATAGCGTCGGCGCTGCCCTCATGCTGTGGGTGCTCGGCCTTGCCCTGTCCTACGCCGGCCTCATGGTCTGGCTCGAGTTTGGCTGCATGTTCCCGCGCAGCGGTGGCGAAAAGGTCTACCTCGAGGCCGTCTACAAGCGCCCGCGCTTCTTGGCCACCGTTGTCTTTGCCGTCCAGGCCATCTTGCTCGGCTTTACCGCCTCGGGCTGCATTGTGTTTGCCAGCAACATTGTTGTTGCTGCTGGCCACGTCGCCAGCGAGTGGGAGAAGCGCGGCATTGCCATTGCCGTCATCGTCTTTGTCACCCTTGTCCACACCTTTGTGCCCAAGGTCGGTGTGCATCTCATGAATGTCATTGGCAGCATCAAGGTCATCATCCTGGTTTTCATCATTGTCACCGGCTGGGTCGTCCTCAGCGGGCGCATCCATGCCGTGCCGGACCCCCACGCCAGCTTCCGCAACGCGTTTGACAACAGCGCCACGTCCTCCAACCTGTACGCCACCGCCCTCTTCAAGGTCCTGAACAGCTACGCCGGCTGGTCCAATGCTGCCTACGTGCTCAACGAGGTCAAGCGCCCCGTGCACACGCTTAAGATTGCCGGCCCCCTGGGTCTGGGCATCTGCGGCATGCTGTACCTGCTGGCCAACATTGCGTATTTCTCTGCCGCCACACCCAAGGAGATTGCCAGCAGCGGCATCACCGTCGCCTCCTACTTTGTCGGCAAGGTCTACGGCCACACGGCGCGTCGCGTGCTCAGCGTTTTTGTTGCCCTGTCGGCCCTCGGCAACGTCCTCACCGTCACCTTCGCCCAGGCCCGCGTCAACCAGGAGCTGGCCAAGGAGGGCGTCATTCCCTTCCAGAAGTTCTGGGCCAGCACGTGGCCTGCCGGCTCGCCCTCGGCTGGTCTGCTGCTGCACTTTATCCCCAGCTTCATTGTCATTGTCGCCATCCCCTTTGGCGATGCCTTCAACTTCATCATCGACGTCGAGGGCTACCCGGGCGCCGTGCTGTCGGCCTTTGTCGTCGTCGGTCTCTTTATTTTGCGCTGGAAAGCACCGCAAGCCCCCCGCCCATTCCGCGTCTGGCTTCCCGTCGCCGTCTTCTATCTTGCCGGCCAGTGCTTCCTGCTGGTGGCGCCTTTCCTGCGCCCCCCCGGCGGCAAGGGCGACACAAGCCTGCCGTACTGGCTGTACCCCATCATCGGCATTGTTGTGCTTATTGGCGGTATCGTGTACTGGGCCGTGTGGCGGAAGGTGCTGCCGCGTCTGGGAGGCTATGACCTAATACATACCAAGGAGCAGCTTGCCGACGGCACCGTTGTGACGGTCTTTACGAAAGTTAAGAAGGAGTAGTTTTTTTTTTTTCTTGTAGGGTAGTTATGCATCGCGATAGATATGAATTCAGAAGTTTTATGATTAAGTACAGATTTTTTTTTTGTGCTTTTTTGCTTGTCCAATGAAATGTGTTGCCTCTACCATATGGCGTTTCATCTTCTTCGATGGAATGCGCTGTGGAGGTGACGGCGTTGAAATACGTACTCCGTACGAAATACTATTACTATGAACCTTATTTGGTTCCGTGTTAGTCGAGCACAAGCCAGTCCTTATTAGGAAGGGTATCACTGCGCATCACGTGCCACGGGATGACCGAAATCACCGACACAAAATGGCACTACCAATTCATAGCTGAAAAAAAAAAGAAAAAAAAAAAAACAGCTTGGAGACGACGGTGACGCTAACATGATGGGAAATATGAAACCATCTCTAACCCAAGAACCAGAGAGGTAATGCTCGACTAGGATAGCGAAGAAATTACTAGACACTATGCGTCGTCTTCTTGACTCTGGCTTCTCTTGAAAACTGGATAAAGCAAGCACAAAAAAAGACAAAGTGGGCAGGTAATCTACGAGACAGAAACTGAGATACGCATAAAAAACAGCGAACATATCAACGGCAATAGACGGCGTTCATAGCGGTAGCAATGTGGGGCGATGTAGATTATCATCAAAGACTGAAGCTGATCAAAGAAACTGGGAACAGGAAAAAGAGCCGGTTTCATGGGGTTGTTAGGGTAGAACGCCGATGGGATTGGAGGTAAAATACTCGTAGTCGGCGTAGAGATAATGGAGGTAAAATACTTGTACACCGTAGTCTGCACATAAGCTCTCACAGTCGGCATCACCTTGCCTTGGAATTTGTGCTGATGAGGCAAGCAGGTAATAATGGTCTTGTCTATCAAGAAGAAGGTATGAATGAATGTGTATCGGGATCAATGTGTCTCCAAGTGTTTACAAGACGCCATGTAGGAATTGAGGGTGTCAACGCAACTCCCGGTTAGCCATGCTCAACTGGCAACAAAAATCAAACTTCTTTCATTTTTCTCCTCTCTCGTTTCGTTATCTTTACATAAAGGCCATCCGTCAAATAAAATGCAAATATCAACGATATATCGATATGAATGGCATGAGCTCAGTAGAATAATACCAGATGAAAAAGAAAAATCTACGACATATTCCGTACGGCGTAGACAATTACGATACAAAGAAAATTCGGACCGTTGAATAAATACTATCCTGCCTGTCGATGTCTGGGACGATATGGCTCCGCTGCCTTTTTTTGCTACTTGTGTCGTCCCTCACCAGGCCGCGTTAGCCCAAGACTACGACTACTCGTATCTCACACGTGGGTATTTGAGAAGAGAAGGAGACCTTGTTTCTATTCAGAACATTTACTCCGTAGAACATTTAGAACATTCAGTTACGTGGGGGAGACATGATGGGGGGCGGGGGCCGGCAGTACTCCGTATGTGGCAGAGATAAGAACGAGCTGCACAGCTGACAGCTGTGAATGGCGAGGGTACTAGTAGATGGATCATAGGAGTGGATGATGAGGTTGGGGGTTGGGAAGGCCTTTTATCCTATCTGATTTCTTGGCTTTCAGGTGGCGTTGTACGTCGTAACTTGTTGGATCTGGCCGCACCGTATCGTCTGGGCTCTGGGCATCTTGATAAGGCGAGTCGGTGCAAGGGTTTATCATGGTATCCGGGAGTTCACCGGGGCCCACCGACAGAGGAGCTAAATGATACGTTTCCTCATACATCTTTATTATTCCACGAATATTATTCCTCCTCTTTTCCAATAGACCCCGACTCTATCAGTCTTGAATAAGTATCAACTCGTTCCATACGTCGTAGACTAGGAAACGGGAGTGTTGGCTTGAACAAATCAAAGAGTCAAAGGCCATCTCTGTGTTTGAGTTTGAGGGAGGATGCCGTATTTCAAGTTTGTCAGATAGCTACCTAATCAAATTTCTGAAGTATTACTACTTGTACTCATACTTCAGAGATCGGAAGCGCTTATCTCTCCGACCCATGAGAGAGCGACCCCCCGGGATTGATCGCCGCTTTGTCCAAGTACTCTGTACTCCGTACCCTAAGCTGCTCCGAAAGCACAGAGTACTCCGTACGTCGTAACATGCCTTATCAGCCTGGATGGGGGTCACCTTCCTCCTCGTTTCCTGGCTTAAGCTTTGCTTTTATTAGCTCTTGACCCCCCTGCCTATCCTGCAATTCAATCATACCTTTCTCCATCCGTACTCGGACATGCTCGATGCCAATGGTCAAGTCCCAACTCGTTCTGCCACTTACGGAGTCAGTATGTGCCTTGATAGCCAACTTGTGCGATATTGCCATACGAGTACTCGTAGTTATTGTATGTTCTAAGTGTAAGTAAGCGTAAGTAAGAGTACGGAGTAAGAGAGTTTACCACATCTACTCGTAGATAAGCATTGTAGCGTAGACTTCAGTATATATACGACCGGTGGTGCTTTGCTTGTCTTTTCAGAGACCGATCGACACGCTGTGCATGTTTCCTCCAACCGCTCTCCCTCCAAAACACCTCGCTTCCCATCGTCCCCTACCTTTGGGGTGCAGCTTTGTCGTTGGGTTCCCTCCTGTTGCCATACTGCCACTCTTTAATCGTCCGTCATCGACAATACAATGAGCGACATTACGCCATCCAAGACCTCCCTCGGGGGCAAGGACGTCGCCGGTGATCTCAAGGCCGGCGACATGCACACATCCGTCAACGACGATGCGGGCAGCATGAACATGGACAGCGCCGACCACACGCCCCATGTCATCGACCACAAGGCTGAGCGGGCGCTTGTCTGGAAGCTGGACACCCATCTGCTGCCCGTCCTCGCCATCATGTACCTGTTCAACTCGCTGGACAAGTCCAACTTGGGCAACGCAAAGACGGCCGGCCTCGAGAAGTCGCTCGGCCTCGTCGACAACCAGTACAACATCATCCTGTCCGTCTTCTTCGTGCCCTATGTCCTGACGGCCCCGTTCCTCGGCATCCTGGGCAAGACATACGGCCCCAGCGTCGTGCTGCCCATCATGATGTTCACGTTCGGCTCCTTCACGCTCATCACGGCCGGCGTCAACAACTTTGGCGGCATCATGACCACGCGCTGGTTCCTCGGCATGGCCGAGTCGGCCTTCTTCCCGCTCGTCATCTACTACCAGACCATGTTCTACCGCCGCGGCGAGCTCGCGCGCCGTCTCGCCATCTTCTACGCTGCCTCCAACATCTCGGGCGCGTTCGGCGGTCTGCTGGCCTTTGGCGTCTTCCAGATCGACGGCCTCTCCATTGACAACTGGCGCCTGCTCTTCCTGATCGAGGGCTCGTGCACGACCGCCGTGGCCGTCTTTGCCTTTTGGTGGCTGCCCAAGTCGGCCGGCGAGGCGCGCTTCCTCAACGACGCCGAGAAGAAGCTGGCCTACCACCGCATTGCCGTCGACTCGTCGTCGGTCGTCAACGAGCGCATGGTTCTGCGCGACGCGCTGTCCATCCTCAAGGAGCCCACGAGCTGGCTGATTCTGGCCATCGAGGTGTGCCTCGGCGTGCCCCTACAGAGCGTGTCGCTGTTCCTGCCCCAGATCATCGGCCGCCTCGGCTACAAGACCGTCAAGACCAACCTGTACACCGTCGCCCCCAACGTCTCCGGCGCCGTCATGCTGCTCGTTCTTGCCTTTTCCAGCGACTACACGCGCCTGCGCTTCCCCTTTGTCGCCCTCGGCTTCCTCTTTACCTTTATCGGCTTTGTCATCTATGCCGCCATCGATGTCGAGAGCGACCTGCATGTTGCCTACTTTGCCTCCTTCATGATGACTTGGGGCACCAGCGCGCCCTCCGTCCTTCTGGACGTGCTGTACAACAACAACATTGCCAACGAGGGCCGCCGTGTCGTCCTGACCAGCATCGGCGTGCCCGTCGCCAACCTGATGGGCGTCGTCAGCTCCAACATCTTCCGCAAGCAGGACGCCCCCAAGTACCTGCCCGCACTGATCACCACGGCAGCCTTTGGCGGCGCCGGCGTCGTGCTCACGCTGCTGCTGGGCGCCTACATGATCTTCGACAACATGCGGCGCGACCGCCTACAGGGCCGCAAGGTCAAGGCCGTGGACATTCCCACGGACTTGCTCAAGGACGGTCCGTCGTCGCCGGACTTCCGGTGGTTCTTGTAAGCGGGACAGGGTGTCACGGTTTGTAGAATGGGCAAGTTAGCAAAAAAAGAAGATACCCGGAGAAAATAATATAAGGCCGGCATGTTTACATAGAAGCATACGACGTACTTTTGCACAGCAAACAATGAGATGCATGTTACGATATGAAGCTATGATACACGGCAGAAGAGATATCCAACAACGTGGTGACAAATGGTCAACAAACTGTCTGACCCGTATCTGTACCATGACCGAACGGCAGTTGTATGATCACGGCTTTTTCAAGGCCAGAGAAACGGTCAGAAGACGGTGGCGTCTTCCGACAGTCCCTTTTATCTGCGGCACGTAGAACATCTTCCTCGTCTTCCCAGGAAGAAGAGAGAGTGGCCTCAAAGTGCAAAAATATGGTATCATCTAGACACTCTTTGCCAGCCGCGAAGGGAGCAGTTTTTGACACAGCAGCAGACACAAGGGAAGCTGGATCAGCAGATGCAAAATGCAAACGCAGAAATGCACACAGCTCAGCTCAGGTCGTCAAAGCACCGTCAGAGCACCCAAAACACCAAAAGTGCCGCAGTTCCAATATGCCCAGAATATTGCAAGGTTTGATTTTAAATTTCGTCGAGTGTATTCGTCGTATTTGTCCTCTATCCGCCGGCTATTTTGTTTTCCCGCTGTCAAACCAGAACAGAATCCATTATCCTTCCCAAGCAAATTGAATCATTCTTTTCTTGTTGAACAAGTCAAAAATTACCGGATGGGGTTCCACACGTTCTTCAGGAAGCCGTCGCGCTGAGCCAGGCGGTTGAAGGAGTCGTCAGCCTCGCCCTGGGCACGGATGAAGCCGCACAGAGCAAAGACGTGGTTCTCGCCGGGGATGGCACGGCCGTTCTCGTCAACCTGGGAATGTTAGCAAGGGTCCCGTCTTTCCGTGTGTCCGTCCACATGCGATGTGCGGTGCCCGATCGACCTCTTGTCCATCCGTCGTTCCGCCATCGGAGTTGAGGAGTTATCGCCGTGTTTTTGGTGGGTGATTATAGCTGGTTTGCCTGATTGTCGAGGCTGGCGTCGAGCACTAATCCTTCTCGGCGGGGGGTTTCAACTCTATAATTCGGATCTGGTGACATCGTTTCGGCGGGGTTATTTGAGACACAGGTGAAGATGTTGTCGTCTTTAATCCGTGAAAACGTGTGCCTGTTTATCGGCTTCCTCTTTTTCGCATGCTTTGTCGTACGTCGTATCGTCATTCAGTCGGATTAAAAGTCCTGGTACTGTTTCGATTCCATTGGCATAGTCGTTTTCGTCGGTTTCGTCATTTCGTCGTTTCGTCGATTGAAAAATCCCCCAACTCCGTTCCTCTCACAATAGCACATCCGGCACCGCAGCATCCCATCTATGACCGCCGTCATGTCTCACCTTGGCAATAGAGATCTGAACCGCAGCGTGGTCCTTGGCCTTGATGATGCGGCCAGTGGCAGAGCACTTGCGCGGGACGTAAAGGTCGACGATCTCGCCCTTGTCGTTCTCCATTTTGACTGATTTGGGGGGGTGAGGAGGAAAAAGGTGGTGGTGGTGGTGGAAAAGTGGTGGTGATAGGCGAGAGTCGTGATGGAAGACGTGGATGACGGATTTCGTGGTCGTGGGTTGTCTCTTTTTCCCTCCAGTATGAATTTTTGCTAGGCAATTAGTGTTATTTTTTATCTTTTCCCAATTTATCTTGCTATTATATTTTAATAAAGGCCTTTGATTATGAGCAATTCTTGCGCATGGAGGGGTTGGAATAATATTGGTCCGGGTCCGCGCACACAACTTTCGTGGGTTTTTGGTCATGCTAAAAGTGGGGGTCAGTTTGGCTTATCTAATCTGGACTTTGCCATTGTTTATCAGTGCTCTTATCGTCATCTGATTTGACATGTGACTGCGCGCCGCCAACGCGAACCAGACCCCACTCACACGCTCCTTCGCTCTTCGTACTCCGTGAAACGACGCCGTGGGCCTGGTCGCCGGTTCCGCATTGGGTGTCCACAACGTAGGGCGTGTTTGTTACGCCGTGGCAGGTATCTCCGGTTCGCTCTTATGACCTTGCCGCTGTTTCCTTTCTTCTTCTGTCTTCTTCTCTCCCCCTGTCTGCCTAAACATCTGCCACGCTGCCTCGTCTACGATTAGTATGCGCGCTGCGCAGTCGAGCACCCTTGCTGCCACGCGAGATCATCGTCGCCATGTCTCGCAGCGAACGCCAAGACACACCCGGCCGGACAGCATGGGAGGGCCCGACTCGAATACAGGCCTCGGCAGCTCCTCATGGCCAGTCCGAGAATGGCCATGACATCATTCTCGTCCCGTCATCACCAGACCTGCTACCCATGCCTGCGCTCTCCTCAATGCCACCACCAGCAACCACTACGCCACATGCACCGGCTGCGAAGTTTTCTTTGAACGACCTCTCGTTCTCTTCCTCGCCAATTCTGCCATCGCGGATCGTCAAGCCAATAACAGACGATGGGGTGGATAAACAGTTGCCCACGTTGCCAGCACGCGATTATGTCACGCTCGACTCGACCCCGAACTCGGATGCACGAACAATGCCGCCGCCCGGCGCGAGCCGCTCTGTTTATTTTCCCGACAATGGCAATTCCAGCAGTCCAAACACAGAAGGCAGCAAGGTCAACTCTGGGTCTGTGCATCCAGTCACGGTGACAGATGTGGACACGCCAACACCTCGGCCGGAACGCTACGAATCTGGAGACCTCGTGCAGGCTGTTGAGCGGCGGCGAGACTGGACACCGCCACCTACCGACACTGCTGCACTACAAGGAACAAGCCCCTCGCTGTTGGAGAATTGGTCGTCGCCAAGTGCAGGTGTGCCTGGGTCGATACCTGCGCGGGCCGATGCCTTCAAGACTCTGCACAGCAGATTCAGCTGCAAAGACGTGGCCGTATCTGAACGGAACTCTACGGAATCTACGGTAACAACGACGACTGCTCTGGGATCAACGGCGGAGCCGACAGAACCGGTTTTTGCCAGGCGCATGCCAATCGAGGCTGTTTCTATAGGAGGCGGCAATGACAGCAATAAATCGCCCACGAAAGCAGCACCCAAAAAGAAGCCAAGGACGATCACAGAACTTGCTATGGCGGCCTATGCAGACTCGCCGTGGGACGAAGAGGAAGTTGAGCCCGCGAAGCCAGAAAAGGCAGCGCCCAAACGAAGAGGCAGGCCAAAGAGGCAGCTGGAGTTGGTCGAGGAGAACAGCAATGAGCCTCTGCCAACACAGCCGGCTGTGGTCCAGCCCGGGTTTCCCACCACCAAACTGCGCAAACTACAGTCTGCCGCAGCTGTTAGCATCACAGCCGACGGCAAGAAGGTCAAAAAGCCGCGTAAGAAGCCGGCGCCTCGGACCAAGAAACCAGTTGTACTGTCGCCTGAGTCTGCGCGTACCGAATCAATGCAGCAGAATTTCCTGTTTGGCACCTCAAGTCAGCTAGCAGCAGACGAGTCGCCGACGTTTTTGCGCCAGTTGCATGTTGCTATGCAAGAATCGAATGGGCTATTGGACGACGAAGTTGAGGAAGGCAGAAACTCGTTCCTGGAGTTGCTTGAGGACTCCAGTGAGGTTGACCTGACTGCTGCTGCAACAGTAGGAGCATCTGGCGTGCATACATTTGCGGCCGCAAGAGGCGGGTCAAAGACCAAGCTGTGGGGAGCAGCATGGCGTGGTGAGGATGGACAGGTGACATATGAACATGTCATTGACCTGGAAGACAGCGAGGTGGCAGCCTTTCCCGATGATCCGCATCAGGTCCTGGCCAAAATGCAATCGCAAACGCAATCCGAACAGCACGACAAGGAAGAAGAAGCCGGTGACATCCGTATTGCTGGAGCTGCGGGCAGCAACACAGCCAAAGCGGCCAATGTCGGGAAATCAAAAAGTTCCGCAGTCAGCCCGACACTGCCTACACAACCTGTGTCTTCGTCGCTACCTTTGAAGCCAACAGCCGGTGCGAGGAAAAAGGTTTTGACAGCTACACAGCCGCCACCTTCACATTCTACACCATCCTCCGTACGAGGCACAGCAGCAGCAGACACAACGGCAAACACGTCCCGCGTGGTCTCATCTGAGCTGCCAACACCGACACCTATGCCGTGTGCTGTATCCTCGGCTGTTCCTCCACCAATAGCGTCACCGCCAGCACCGCCAACACCGCCAACACCGCCAGACGCGCCGGCCCACGCACCGGCCCCTGTCTCATTGCCAAAACGCCCCAACTTTGATGTCTTGACCACGGCACAGCTGTCGAAAAAGGTGTCCTCGTACGGGTACAAAGCAATGAAGGTGCGGTCAGCCATGGTGGCGCTCCTGAACCAGTGCTGGGATGCAAAGAACGGCATCTCATCGGGCGCTGTATCTGTACAGGCGGCCTCTATATCGACGACATCTGCTGCTTCTGCGCCTGCTTCACCCAGAGGAAAAGCAAAAAAGGCCTCGTCTGACGCAGTGTCGCCAAAGAGAGTGACAAAACCAACAACGAAAGCACGCGCAAAGAAGGCAGCGCCTGCAGCAGAGCCGCCAAAGCCGCTCGCACGTATTGTATATGAAATTGAAGACTCCGAGGCGTCCGACGATGGGCGGTTTTCGTCGCCCGAGGTGCCGTGCTCTGTCGCATCGGATGCATCCCTTGCGTATGACAGCGAGGGCGTCCCAAGCGACTGTGAAGCCGTCGGCGAACTTGACGACGCAATGGACGACGCAATGGACGAAACCCTGGCTGCGGAACCAACAAGTGAAGAGACACGGCTGTTTCGGCTGATGACCGAGGCCGTGACATCCGCGCCGTCGTCGTCGGACCCGACTCAACCATCATGGCACGAGAAGATGTTGATGTACGACACAATCATCTTGGAGGAGTTTACAGAGTGGCTGAACAGCGCGGTGGGCGTGGACACTGAGATCACGGCGCTTCAAGCCAAGAAGTGGTGTGAGAGCAAGAGTGTGTGCTGCACCTGGCGCAAGAACACTCGGGGCAAGGAGCGAAAGCTATGAAGGTTAGATTTTTAGATTATTGTTTCTATTGTCGCGGTAATTTTTTATCATTGGTGTTGGTGTTGGTCACCAGTCAAGCATTTGAACTTGCAACGTACGGAGTACTTTTTATGATTATTATGATATTATTATGATGTTATTTTGATACGCTGTTAAATTCATACTCGTACGGAGAATGACGAATTCATACTTTAAAATTTAGGACTTGATTTATTAATCGATGAATTTCCATTTATGTGAATAAAATAAATATGAAGAAAAGAACAGGAAGGAAACAACTGGAGAATCTGCCAGTAAACAATTGCATGATAATGGCAAAACCGGCCTTCTAGAAATACTAGAAGCAAGTACGAGGAATACTCGTAATAAGCGCTCCCAAATGCACCCTGTGTGGCGCAACCGCTGCGCTAGACCTCGGCTTGCCAGCTCGCACTAGCGCCCCCCTGGGACGTTGCGGTTACAGCCCCCAACCTCCGCACTTTCAGCCTGGCGACGGGTATCGTGATGACCGTTCATTCGTACTCGTACATCATCATTGCACTGTCATGCATAGCTTACGTGTGATCTGCGCAGCTCGACTTGCGAAACGAATTTCACCAGCAGCATCGACATCGACATCGCCAGCTTCGAAGAACCCTCTATGGGCCGTGTTTACCGTGTTTACCGCGTCTGCCTCTCCACAGCAAATCACGCGCTTTTCGCAGCGCCACGCCTCCCGTCTCTACAGCACCCGCACAACCCCTGAACGCGACATAAGCCCCAAGATGGCTTCGAGAGGACCGCGAAAAGAACCGGCCATCCCCGCCCCTAGCGCCAGCGTCGTCGTCATCTCGCCCGACAACGAGGTGCTACTCCTGCGCCGCAGGCAGTCGGCCGGCTCTTTTGCGTCAGCCCACGTTTTCCCCGGCGGCAACCTCAGCAGATTCCACGAGGGCGAGCTCGTGCCGTACGTCAATTCACCGGCGCGCCACGTCGACGGCGAAGCATACCGCCTGGCGGCCATCCGCGAGACCTTTGAAGAGAGCGGGCTGCTTCTGGCAAAGCGCGCCGACGGCACCGAGTCACATTCGCTGCTGCAGCTCCACCCCGATGTCTTGCGCGACGGCCGATACGCCGTGGCACGCGAGCAGGTGCGGTTCGAGGAGTGGCTGGGCATGGTCGGCGGCGTGCCGGATCTCGAGAACCTTATCCCGTTTACGCGCTGGCTGACACCGCCCAACCTGGCCCGCCGCTACACGACGCAAATGTACCTCTACATGATGCCGCTGGCGACCAGCGACGACGAGCCCCCCTTCCAGGCTCCTACGGCCGACAACATGGAGGTCGTGGCGGCCGAGTTTGCATCGGCGGCCGAGTGGCTGGCCCGCGCCCAGCGCAGAGAAATAATCCTGTTTCCGCCGCAGGTATACATCCTGTCGCTGCTGGCACCCATCTTGGCCAGCTCGCCCATGGGCGATGATGCCGATATCGAAGAGACATTATCGATCGAGCGACGTCGCCTGGCCGAGTTGGTGCGCGACGGCTGCGCCCCGGACGAGGACACGCGGACGTTCGTGCCGTGGGCCGACCGCGTGATCTCACCCCGGATGGCAGGACGGGTAAAGATGGCGGACGGACACGATCGGACCGTCTTGCTCTTGGACTCGCCCGGACTGGAGCTGATGGGGAAGCGTGGCGGCGACGCATACCGGGTCATTCTGCTGTCCACCGCGCCAAGCAGCCCGCCGCAAGATGTCGAGGTGCGGCTACGGTCGGAAGTCATGCCGCGCTTACGGGGTAAGCTGTAGCGCCGAGCGTACGGCAATATGCGTTGGCCGTAGCAGAAGGAGGAAGATAAGCGAGACATGGGCGGAAGCATGGCGCTTCGTTGATAAGCGTTGTTTCGATTCAGTTTTTTTCGATTTTTTCGACTTTCTTGGTTTTCTTGATTGTCTTGGATTTTTTTTCGATTTCGAGGTTGTATCGAGAATGGTGTTATTGCACGCATCGTTGATTTCTGCATCTCACCGTGTCGTTTCTCTATTTTCCTTTATCTACGGAGAAAGCCAGCTCTTCACTTATATGCAAGAAGAATATTGAAATGAGTCTAGTACATCTTGTGTTGACGTAATGATGGCCTCGGCTAAACACTGCAGTACGGTACAGCGCACACCTGACATCATACAAACTCACCATCGCCGATCTAGCCCCGAGCCCGGCGATATCGCTGCAGAGCTTGTGCCCGTACTCCGTAGATAGTGCTGGCTCCTTTAACGTGCAGAGACAGCACCGGCACGGCCGCGTGAGCCGAACAGAGTTTATTTTCCACTTCCCGTCCCAATAGTAGCTGCAGGCAGTCAGTTCACGACGGAATAAATCTAATTCTTGCATGCATAAAGCGCAGAAGAGAGAGAGAGAGAGAGAGAGAGAAAGTAAAAAAGAGACTAAAAAAGTAAAAAAAAAAAAAAAAAAAACCTCAGAGAAAAGATACCACAAACAGAGGACGGACAAGACTCCGGCATCCAAGTGTGGACACTGACGATCTTGTTGCCACTGCCACTGCCTCTGTCGCCCTCACTTGCCCTTTCCATGGTTGTCGCTTCCAGTTCTCTTCATCGCCAACAAATACTCGTACTCTTAGCCCCCCCCTCCTTCCCGTCCAACACTACCGGCCCTCGACCCCAAATAGGCAACCCTTAACTCCCCGACTGCAAAACTCAAAATCATCGAAGGATTAGAGAGATCTTGGCACGGTCCCAAAGAAAAGAAAAGAGGAACTGTCTCGTCCAATCCCGAGCGGCCCATTCGATCCCGCACCAGCAGTAGTCCGTACGGAGGACGAGGACGAGTACGGAGTAGTCGTACTACAGAGCCACGATAACTACGGAGTAACTACGTACCAGCGTACTCACAGGCTACGGCGTACCCTTGTCGCTCGTCTCGTCCGCGGAATACAACTCTTCCTCCTCCCCCGAAACGCTCTGCATGCAAGATAGATACTCCGTATCCGCCGAAGCTCTGCACACAAGCACATTAGCTCTCTTTTTGCAGACTTTGCTCACAATTGCATCGGGAAGACCCTCGGCGTGACTGATGCAGATTCCTCGTATATGCCTGTTCACATCAATTTCCCATTTTCCATGTTCCACGCCCCCATACCGTATGCATCGTCTAGTTTCTTGCTCTGCCTACCCAATCAGACCTCTGCATGGTTCCAAGTCGCTTGCTTCTCCTTCATCCGCCCTTTTCTCCGTGCTTTGCAAGCAGCATATCGTCATATCGTCTCCCTCAATGCTTCTCTCTCTCTGTACTCGCCTCTCTTGCGCCTTCCTCGTCCTCTTAATCTGCCTCGTCCCCTCTCTTCCGCTCTTTCCTTTTTCGCTCTTCCCTTGTCTCTCTTCTTTCTTCCCTCTTTCCCTCCGCCCTTGCGTGTATGTCGCACCTGCCATCTACGCCAGCCCACTATTACCCGCTTATTCCTTTCTTCGCCTCGCCCACCCTTTACCCTCTCGTTGGCTCTCTCTACAAGTAGTATTGCGAGTACCTCTCCTCGATCGGCCTTTTCTCCTTTTACGTTAGGATTCTTCACTTTCCCACGCTGAGACCTCCACTTATTTGCTCCTACTCGATTAGAGCCGTGTTGTCTGCCGTTTGCCGTCTGACGTTTGCCGTTAATTTTCTATTCTTTGATTCTTTCCTTCTTTGGAGGCTTTTGGCCCAAAGCTCCTTCCTTGTTCCTTTGTGACGCATCTGCTCCTTCCAGTTGGCAACTACGAGTACGAGTACTGCGTAAACACACGCCTTTGCGCGCGCTTTTCCCCCTTCGCCTTGCTCACCCTTGTTCTGGGCTGCCGGCCCTACTTACTTACTTTTCCTTCTCTTCGCTCCGTCACCCTCTTTCGTCCTCCCTCTCTCTCTCTCCCACGCTCCCCTTTCGGTCCTTCCCTCCCTCCCACCACCCCGTCTCTCTGCTCCTCCCTGGCTCCCAAGGCCGCTTACTTTGCCCTATCCGTGTCCTGCCTCTTCCCTTGCTCCCGCTTTTGTCTCTTTCACTTCCTTCCCACCCCAAAGACCGCCCCGAGCGGTTTCCTACCCCTTCCGGTCCCGTGCTTTTTCACGTTGGCCGTTATTTCCCTCCTCCACATTTTCTCTCTTACTCCCTAACTCTATTTTCTATTCTCTCTCTCTTTCTCTCTCTTCCACTCTCTTTTCCCCATTTCTCTCCCCAAATCCCTTTTTTGAATTACCGTCTTTCATACTTTTCGCCTTCGCTCCATCCACTGCACACCCCTCCTGTCGCATACCCTCCGCCGGATCTCGCCCCCCCCCCCCCCCCCTCCCTCGGGCCTCCCCTGCAATCTGTTTATCTTCTCTTCTCTTCCTTCTCCATCTTGCCAAGAGTTCTTCCCCTCGCTTTCCGAGAACGACCCCCCACCCTCTTTCGCCAGAGACTCTGACGTCGTCGTCCATTCACAAAGGCTAGGCCAGCCACCTCCCCCACGGCCAATACACTCTGCGTCCTCCGTCATGGCGGACAACTCTTTCAACTTCCCGCTGCAGCTCACGCCCGATGCCGAATCGCCCTCAACCTCCATGGCCTCCGGCACCAATCATGACACCTATCTGGAGAGCCTCAAGAGCAGCTCGGCCACAAACCTGTCCGGCTTGCCCAACATGCCCAGCCGTTCAAACACTACACACGTCCCTAGCATCGCCAACGTTGCCAACATCGGTGGCGGCATCAAGCGCTCAAACAGCGCGGACATAATACGCTCCAATGGCGTCTCTGGCGGTTTTAACAGCGCCCTCCCATTACCATCGACCAGCGCCCACTCGACCACCAACCACCCACACCATCACCACCATGGTGCAGGTTCTGCCCAGGCTGCTGCTGCAGCGCAGCCCATGCCGCCGCTTCCTGGTGCTACCATATATACCCCGACAGCACCCCCCAGTACCGAGCTTAACCCGCGCAGCTGTGTCACCTGCCGGCGACGAAAGGTCCGTTGTGACAAGATGATGCCCTGCACGAATTGTCGTCGTGCCCTCGTGCCCTGCATCTTCCCGGCGCCTGAACGTGCGCCGCGACGACCGCGCCGCAAAGATCCCAATGCCGCTATGACCAAATCGCATTCATCTAGCGAGCGCGAGATTGAGCTTCTGAAGCGACTTCGCAAACTCGAGGGCATTGTGGAGGAACTGAGCGGCCAAGTCGAGCTGGAGGCCGGCTCATCGTCCGGCAAGGTGCCCCCTAGCAGCAGCAACTCGCCCGAGGCTACCGGCACCAGCGGCGGTGATGCAAACGGCAACTCGAACGGCCAGCAGCACAGAAGCAGCATGGACCACACAGGCAACACCCCGAGCGCCTCGAGCTCGTGGGGCCACTCTCCAAAACCCGCCAATAGCTCGCTTTCCAACCCCCCCTCTGCCAGTGGTGGGAGCCCGGGTCGCCTGATAAACCACAACAGCTCCGGGTCAAAGAAGACTAAGGACGCCAAGAAACAGTTTGGCCGACTGATGATCAATGACTATGGCAAGTCGCGTTACGTCAGCAGTGCCTTTTGGAGCAAGATCAACGATGAACTCGACGACCTGCGTGCCGAAACACACCGCATCACGGATGATTCTGAAAGCGAAGCCTCGGAAACAGAAAGCTCACGGACAAACGACGACGAGCGCCCCGCGTCCGACCACCACGTGTTTATCTTTGGATTTCAATCCACTGCCGTCGACCTGCGCTCGCTGCACCCGCTGCCGTCGCAGATACCGTACATATGGCAGGTCTACCAAGAGAACGTTGATCCAGTCATCAAGATCCTCCATCTTCCATCCACCACGAAGCTGATCCGCAATGCACGCACCAACCTCGACAACATTGCTCCTGCCGCCGAGGCACTCATGTTTGCCATCTACTACGCGGCTGTCAACTCGCTTGAAGAGAGCGAGGTAGGTCACACATCAAGAGAGTCGATCTCTGCTTTGCTCAGCTTCATACGAATTTCCCCACTAACCTTGGCAGATTCAAACCAACTTCATGGCTGAAAAGAGCGTGCTAATCAATAAGTACCGCTTCGCTCTCGAACAGGCTCTGGCCAAGGCCAACTTCCTCGTCTCCTCCGACCTCGTGACGCTGCAGGCTTTTGTGCTCCTTTTGGTGCTTGTTCGCCGCCAGGAAGACACTCGGCTCGCATGGTCGCTGACTGGTCTCGCCATTCGCATTTCCCACTCCATTGGCCTGCATCGCGACGGCACCAACTTCCCCAACCTTAGTCCTTTTGAGGTTGAGATGCGCCGCCGTGTCTTCTGGGCGCTCTGCATTCTCGACATGCGTTGCGCCGAAGACCAGGGCACTGACTTGATGATTCTCGAACAGGGTGTCGATACGCGCCCACCCCTCAATATCAACGACACGGATATCAGCCCCGAGAGCACTTCTTTGCCACCTGCCCGTGAGGGTCCCACGGACATGACTTTTGCGCTGATCCGCTTCGAAATTTGCCGTGTGGCGCGCCGTCTGCATGCCATCCACTCCGCCATGGGACCCTTTGAGCCTGGCGACTCATCGTTGACACTCGAAGACCGTGAGCGCATGATCCACGAGGTGTACGACCGTGTCGACAGCCTGTACCTGAAGCACGGCGACCCGACAAGCAATCCCATGTTTTGGGTGGCAGCCAACATTGCGCGTGTGATTTGTGCCAAGATGACACTCGTCATCTACCAGCCCGTGCTGTTCCCCGGTCCTGCCAACGAGGGCATGTCGCGCGCCGTACGCGACCGTCTCTTCACAGCGTCGACAGAGCTCTTCGAGTACAGCTACATCCTGACCATGGATCTGCGCACAAAGCAGTGGCGCTGGCTCTTCCAGACATACACGCAATGGCAGGCCGTCGCCTACGTTTTGATCGAGGCCAGCCGTCGTCCCTGGAGCGCATCGGTCGAGCGCGCGTGGAACTCGCTCAACCAAATGATGATGTCACCCAAGCCGCATGACTTTGACCGGATGGCCGACAACGCATCGCTGTTTGTGCCCCTCAAGGCGCTTTACAGCAAGGCGCGCAAGCACCGCAACGCCGAGCTGGAGCGTCTTCGCGGAAATCTGGAGGCGATTGCTCAACTCGACAAGGAGGATCGCGCGCGGCTCAACCCCACCATGTTCTCGGCATATCACGGCCATCTGGACGGTCTACAGTGGCGCGAACGGTGGTTGACGCTGGTCGGAGCGCCTCAGCTGATTGACGAGCATGCTATGCAGCAGATGCCTACAAACGGCGATACTCCGAACATGGCGATGCAGCGGCAGCTGCCCGCTCTTCCGCCATATGGTCAACAACAACAACAGCAGCAGCAGCAGCAGCAACAGCAGCAGCAACAACAACAGCAGCAGCAGCAACAGCAGCAGCAGCAGCAGCAACTGACCCAGGGCCAGCAGAAGCCGCAAGGCGCTGATTGTCCTGTCAATATGCTCAACAACGTCTTTACGGAACCCACGTTTGGAACGGCCGACATGATGCCTTTTATGAATATCAAGAATATGGACACATCGACAACCGGTCCTGGCAGCAACGGTCTTGTTGCGGGTACCAATGGCACAAATGGCGTCGACGTTGCTAACAATGCGGCGGGTGGCGTCGGCATGGGCGGCGGTGGCGGCCCTCAACCCGTGTTTGGCCCATTTGCCGGCGCCGACATGCCCCGGCAAGACCAAGGTCTGCCCCCCTTTGTTGCCGGCACCGCAAACGGCACCAACGGTATCAATAATGTCAACGGAGGCCCGGCGGATGGCACGCCGCTTGTCAATGGCATGCCGCCACCATGGCTGTGGCCCGGCGACGATGCAAACAATTTCAGCGCGCAATACCCGGGTGTGCTAGGGGACGATGCGGACATGAAAATGGACGAAATAGACGAGATGGACGAGAACTTTGACTGGCAGGATTTCGGTCAGACGCTGGGAGGCATGTCCAACGGCGTGTGGAGCTCTCATGGGTTGTAACCTGTGCAAAGGGGTGGGATTTATGCGGAGAACTGGATTTGGAGCTGTTTGTGCATTTTGCATTCGCATTTCGCGTTGTCGGGGCTTGTTTGGTTTGTGGCTCAAATTTAGATGAAGCTTTTTTTATTCTTATTATCGTCTTTTGGTGGCGCGGTTTGGGGACGGTGATATGTTGATTTTTCTTGATTTCTTGATTTCTTGATTTTTCATGATTTTTTTTGGTTCAATTTGGCTCTAGATTACCCCAGTCGTTTCAATGGCATGCTGTTTGTCATACGGAGCGAGTTGCATAATATGATTTGTTATGTCATTGCTTGCATGCCACATGTTTTGCGGTGCATATTGTGGTCCGGGCCAAGAAAACCCTGTTGGATGACAACCCACTTTATCTTCATGCGGCCTCTCCTTCATGGCTCCCGCATAGGCATTGGAAGAGGGCGAGGGCAAGGCTGTGCATCGATGAGGAAGGAGCAAACGACACAAGGTATGGCATGGCAGATCATGTGTAGATCAAGGGCAGGGGCAGTGGGCGTATGAGTGCATCACTATGAAGGAAGGCGGGAAGGAGCGCTGGAGGAGCAGGGGTCTGAGCATCACGGGCCATCTGCCGCGGGTCGCACTGCTTAATTGTGTCCTCTTTTTTAACATGGCCTTGTTTACGACTACGAAGTCCTTATCCATGGCTCTCCGCGTCTTTTTATCAGTCACCGACTGTCATCGACTACTCGTACTCCGTATTGTCACCTATTTCTGTGCTCGTCCGCTCCTTCTTCGTCTGTGCTGAATATCGTACACTCGTGAATCAATTCACTGGACCAGAGATAACCCCCCCACCACAGCCTCCTTCCCGTTTTACGAGTACTCGTACAGAGTGCAGGTACAACCCACTGTACCGTCCGTTCTTTCCCTGCTGATGTGAGCTAGGCCTACTTTTTATACTTGCGGGCAAGACTGAATTCAATCAAATACAAAGCCTCTTTCTTTTATTATTTCTTTTATTTGTTGTTTACCCAGTACTTTTACAGAGTACTCGTACTCATGCTCCGTAGTTCGATTTGGATTTACGATGCGATCCTCCGTAGTAAGCGACCTATCTGCGTTCCCTAAAACCCACCAATTGTTTGCTGCGTTCCCCCTCCTCCGAGAACGTCATCCGTGTTGGATCCGTGCGTGGTGGGAAGGGTGGGGCAGCCGAACCGCTCCAAAAGAAGCTGAAGTAACGGTGAATCGCACTCTATGGGTAGACTGCCGCGCCAGAGAGAGAGTTGAAACACCGGGACGATAACACCTATCCATACCTTCCTTATTTTTTCTGGGCGCACTACTGCGATCTCGACACGCCAGAAACAAGCAACACCTAATACCCTCGGCACGACCCCGAGCGCCCGCCCGCTTCCTTCCACCACTCCGCTTGCGATTCTCGACTTTTTCGACTCTATCGCGCCTTATCGCGGGTAGGAGTACTCGTACCTTTTAGTTGCCTGCCTCTTCGCGTGCCCTGGACCTGAGCGGCTGCCCTGCAAAAACGAGGCAACGCCAGCCGCATCCATCAAGGACCAGCCAGGACCAGTCGTGATCGCGGCCCTCCCTTCCCTTTCCCCCTCCGCCCTTCCCCTCCCTCCTCCCTCTCCTCTCGTCCCGTTTTCTCCTGTCTCGCGCCGTGGCCGACTCGTTCCAACTCCCTGTCATCGCCGTGCATCCTTGTCTGCTGGCCACCCCTGCCAGCCTCGTGTCGGTGCCAGCTTCGTCTCGACTGTCGCCGTCCCCGCGTCGAGAGATTGTCGATCCGATCCGATCCCAAATACGAGTCCCCGCGCCCACGACCCGCGTGGTGCGGTTACGACATACCCCTTGTCTCTCGCGGCATATCTGTGCAGTGCATCTCGCGATCACGATCCACCCCGCGCGGTCTCGTGAGCTTGTCGCGTTTTCCCTTGGCCCGTATGCGCCCTTACTGTGCCTCTTATGTCTGCAAAGCTACGAGTATACGAGTATATGCTGACTATGCTTTCAGCAGATTCTCTAGGCCTGGTCTTGCGTTTCCGTTCGCAACATCACGCACAAAACCACATACCCTTCGCCGTCGCATGCCAGCCTGTAATGCCTTTATAACGCGCTCTACATCCATCTGCACGATCTGTATCGTCTGCACGACACACACTCCCCCCCTTCCCAACAGTGCGCCGGTTTAGCATGGTGTGTTAGACAACTTGGACCACGACAGATCTGCTGCCGCCTGCCGCTCTAGCCACCTTCTATCAACTTGTACTCGTACACCCACCACACTTCCCATCGCCGCAACCCCCTCCCTCGCCACCATGCGACGGGCACGCGGCCCGTCGCCGACCTCGCCCTTCCGGGCTCTGGCCCACCACCATGCTAACCATGGAAATGGGCAGCAGACGCCGGCCTCCGTCTCGTCCATGATCCGGTCCTTTGACGTCGAGACTAATCCGACACGGCCCATGCGGCCAAGCCCCCTCACGGCGTCCACCTTCAAAGACATGCCCCTCGACCTCGTCGACCGAATACGCTCTTTCCCCCTCTTCATGTCGGCCCCCGATGATTTTCTGGCAGCCATTGGCAAGCACCTACGGCCACAGATCCACTCTGCTCACGACCACATCCTGACGGAGGGCGACGACGCCAAGGCCATGTACTGGTTGGTGCGGGGCGTCGTTGCCGTGACGTCGCGCGACGGGGAGGCCATCTATGCAGAGCTGAAACCTGGCGCCTTCTTCGGCGAGATCGGCGTGCTCATGGACGTGCCGCGCACGGCCACCATCGTTGCGCGCTCCAAGTGCCTGCTTGTCGTTCTCAAGAAAGAAGACCTCCAGGCTGAGCTGCCCAACTACCCGGACATGGAAAAGGCGATTCGGCAGGAGGCACAGGAGCGTCTGACGATTCTCAAGAAGAAGCAGCAGGAGCGCCGCACCACGGCCTCGCCGTCCGGCCCCAGTGGAAGTCTTGGAGGCAGCACCACCAGCTTCTCGTCTGCCTCCCCTTGTGGTGGTGGTGGTGGTGCAGCGTCAGCGGGCGAGGGTGGCGTGGCTGCGGACACAGCAGTGGTCAATACCAAGAAGCGCAAGTCGCCGAGCCCTGGCATCATCGAGGACCCAGCCGTCGGCGGCAGCGCCCTCGGCAGCGGCTACGTCAACGTCCGCAAAACCCTCAAAGAGCTCCCGCTCTTTTCGACACTGCCCCCCGATATCCTCCACTTCCTCGGTCTCAGTGCCCAGCCCAAGACGTACTCGCCGTTTACCGACATCATCCGACAGGGCAGCTCTGGTCAGGACATTTACTTTGTCGTCAAGGGCGAGGCCGAGGTCATCCATGAGCTGCCCAATGGCCAGATTCTCGAGGCCGAATCGACGTTTTCGCGCCCCCGGCTCACGCAGGGACAATACTTTGGCGAAGTGGCGAGCTTGGGGCTTTCGCGGGGCCGGCGTACGGCGACCGTCCGCTCCATCACGACCGTCGAGTGCCTCATGATTAGCAGCAACGCCCTGGACGAGCTCTGGAGGAGGTGTCCGCCTGAACTGAAGCACCAGGTTGAGCAGACGGCGCGCACGCGGTTTAGCGAGCAAAATGCCGCCGAGGTTGCACCCACAGAAGCAGCTGCAGCTGGCGCTCTGTCGGCAGATGCTCACGGAGATGTTGAGATGAAAGATGGCAACGACGACGGAGGCAACAAGCATAACGGCGAGACTGGCTGCAACAAGCTCGCCGACACGAACTCTCTCCGGGGGCCATCGCCTACCCCCCCGCCACGCCGAAAGTCTGTCCCCGACGTGACGTTCACGATGCCCTCCAAGCCATCATCGCCGACAAAAGTGTCCAAGGACGAAGTCGAGACGAGCCAGCCGAGCGACCCTGACCCGTTTCTCAGTGTTGATATGGAAAACATGCGTAACCGCCGGCGCAACTCGCTCGCACCTCCTACACCACAGACCGACTCATCAACACCAGCGCCAGCGTCACCGGCCACGCAGATCAACCCGATACAACAGTCAAGCGACATCAACGCCAACAGCAGTCCACTCAAGCTGTTTACTTTCCCGCCACTGACCACGCCGCCACCCGAAGGTCCTCTTCCCAAAGCGCCAGACCGGAGCTCGGTTGCAGCTAATGGAAGCAGCAGCAAATCAGCCGCGGACGAATCGCGCGGACCTTTCAAGAAAGCCAGAACACTTGGCCGCACGCCACAACCGCGGCACAGCGATTCTCCCAGAAGCGCAAGCGGAACCACCTTCACACTCCCCTTCTCGACCCGCCAAACCCCGCCCGAAGATGCGCTCGTGCTTGTGTGCCAGCAGTTTGATTTCTTGGAGCTGATCCGGCTTGCTGGCGTGTGCCGGCAGTGGCGCCGCATCCTGTTGACGTCGCCCCAGCTGTGCACACACGTCGATCTGTCTTCGCTGAGCAGCATTGTGAACGACTGGGCCATTATCAACATCATTGCGCCCTTTATCGGCCAGCGGGCGGTCGAGATCGACATCAGCAACTGCTTTCACATCACCGACGAGGGCTTCCAGGCGCTGTGGAAACGCTGCGGCAAGAACATCAAGGCATGGCGTATGAAGTCCGTGTGGGATGTGTCCGCCAACCAGATCCTGGACATGAGCGAGAACGCCACGGGCCTGGAAGAGATTGACTGGAGCAACTGCCGCAAGGTCGGTGACAATCTGCTGGCACGCGTTGTCGGGTGGGTTGTGCCGCACCCGCCGCCGACGATTCCGAGCAATAAGATTGTGGCCATAGCCAATTCCAATGCCAGCCGAGGCCGCAATCACAAGGAGCAGCAGCAACAGCAACAGCAGCAGCAGCAGCAGCAGCAGCAGTCGCCAGTGAAACAAGGCCCGCCACCAGGGACCGTGATCGGCTGCCCCAACCTCAAGATTCTCGACCTGTCTTACTGCAAGCACATCACGGACCGGTCCATGGTGCACCTCGCAGCACATGCGTCCAACCGGCTGCGGTCGATCTCGCTGACGCGGTGCACGTCGGTGACGGACGCGGGGTTCCAAGCATGGGCGCCGTACCGCTTCAACCACCTGACGCACCTGTGCTTGGCCGACTGCACATACCTGTCGGACAATGCCATCGTGTCGCTGGTCAATGCGGCCAAGAACCTGACGCACCTCGACCTGTCGTTTTGCTGTGCCCTGTCCGACACGGCGACCGAGGTGGTGGCCCTCGGACTGCCCATGCTGCAGGAGCTGCGCCTAGCGTTCTGCGGCAGCGCCGTCAGCGATGCGTCGCTTCGGTGTGTGGCGCTGCACCTGAACGACCTTCGCGGGCTGAGCGTGCGCGGGTGTGTGCGCGTCACGGGCGTCGGCGTGGAACACGTGCTCGATGGGTGTGCGCGTCTGGAGTGGCTGGACGCGAGCCAGTGCAAGAACCTGGCCAGCTGGGTGGAGGCGGGCGGCATTGGGCGCTGGGGCTACGACGAGCGCGCCCAGCCCGGACGGAGCAGCGGCAGCAGCGCGTGGAAGACGGCGAACCGGCGGAGTCTGGGACTGGACCCGACGGCCAAGCCGGGCCGGGGCGGCCTGGACGGCATAGTTGGTAGCGCGGCCGGTGCGCTGCCGTCCATGCGGGGCCAGCGGCGGCGCGCGCGCAAGCCGGTCAAGTTTATCATCGAAAAGGGGGCCTTTGATGGCCTGCGGTAGTAGTGCTAGACACTTTTTTAGGGGCGTTTTGATGATCTGATGTTTTTGGCATATATTTACTCTTCTTTTCGCATAGGATACGGCGGTCTATACGCTGCTAGGATATACCATTTTATATTTTAGTTTATTTTGTTTATATTTGTACATTGTTTATATACTGCATGTTTCTTCTGCGTTAAATATTCAATGCATGTAAAGCTTCACACTCAAAATGACTTTGTACCATCTATTGTGTTGTATTGGATCTTGTAAACACCATACGAAACGATGATGATGTGCTGTGCTGACTCATCAACGCAAACAAGCTCCGCTAGCACTGCGATATCCCTGATGCTACGTCATAGAGGGGAAGGAGCTAACATATGGGGCACGCGTCGGCACACGAGAGCAGTCGCATTCATCCGGATGGGCAAGTCTGAACACGTCGTCAAAACACAAGATTGAATACTCGTACACTTGTTGCTTTGCCTGTCCGGAACATCCCGTGCTTCCGCAGGTATCCCATATCCCCCGTTTGTCTCAACGAAAGCACGGCGTTAAGACTTGTTAGCCCCCTTGTAGCCCCGCGTTGATCAACTTTGCTGGCCCCAGAGCTCCTTCTCTGATTGGCAATCACGTCTTATTGCAGGCCCGTATCGGGATATCCACTTGCCGTCTTCATATGCCGACTATACGTTGCTTCCTTCCCTCCCTCTATATAAAGAGTAATTTTATCCTCCCGAGCTCTCGCCAGAGCTCTTCTCTCTCCTTCTCTCTCCTCTTCATACAAGTACTTGTGTAACTCCAACCTCCTTCATCATGTCGACTGCTAATGAGAAACTGGACGCCTCCATTGCCGCGACCAAGGTTGCCTACAAGGTAAGCCATTGTTCGGCGAGACGGGAGAGAGAGAGAGAGAGAGAAAGAGAGAGAGACCGGCATCTGACTGTGTAGCGCCTTGGCAAGAGCGGCCTCCGGGTCTCGGTGCCCATCCTCGGCACCATGTCGATCGGCAGCCCGGAATGGGCGCCGTGGGTGCTCGGCGAGGCGGAGGCGCTGCCGATCCTCAAGGCGGCGTATGACCGCGGGCTGAACACGTGGGACACGGCCAACGTCTACTCCAACGGCGAGTCGGAGCGCATCATCGGCAAGGCGCTCAAGGAGTACAGCATCCCGCGCCACAAGGTGCTGATCCTGACGAAGCTGCACGCGGCCGTGGGCGAGGACCCCGGCCTGCTCACGTTCTGGCAGTCGGACAAGATCAAGACGAGCAAGGAATACGTCAACCAGAGCGGGCAGTCGCGCGCGGCCATCTTCAACCAGGTGGAGGCGTCGCTGCAGCGCTTGGGCACCGACTACATTGACCTGCTGCAGATCCACCGGTTCGACCCGGACACGCCGCCCGAGGAGACGATGCAGGCGCTGCACGACCTGGTGCGCAGCGGCAAGGTGCGGTACATTGGCGCGTCGTCCATGTGGGCGTACCAGTTTGCCATGCTGCAGAACGTGGCCGAGCGCAACGGCTGGACCAAGTTCATCTCGATGCAGAACCACTACTCGCTGCTGTACCGCGAGGAGGAGCGCGAGATGATCCGCTACTGCAACGAGACGGGCGTCGGCCTGATCCCCTGGGCGCCGCTGGCGCGCGGCAACCTGGCGCGGCCGCTCGAGGCCAAGGGCACGACGAAGCGGTCGGAGAAGACGCCCGAGCTGTCGGCCGCGGAACAGGCCATCATCACGCGCGTCCAGGAGACGGCCACGAAGCGCGGCTGGAGCATGTCGCACGTGGCGCTGGCGTGGATCACGAAGCGCGTGGCGAGCCCGATTATCGGCATCAGCAGCGTGGCCCGCCTGGACGAGGCCACGGACATTGCCGGCAAGGAGCTGACGGCCGAGGAGGAGGCGTACCTGGAAGAGCCGTACCAGCCGGTGAACATTGTTGGGCACACTTGATTACCGATGCGTGCCGAGGTATAGTCAGTATGCCAAAGTAGATGAATAAAAAAGACTCCAATTCTTCAATGAATAGGTGAATGATGACGAGGCCTGTGATGGGGTTCTGTAGTACATAAGCAGCTTGGTGACTGGCCGACTTCCGAGCCTGCCTATGGAATAACACGTACTACTCGTACGTCATACAAGGGTCGGCTCCGAAAACCAGTCAGGTCGTATTGGGTACATACTCGTAGACACACGGTCCAACGTGGGATGGCATGTATAACCTACTTTTGTGTATCATGACACAACCGACACTATATCCGTTTGCTTTTCCGGCGCCGATGTGTGAAGTGTACAGGAGGGGGGGAGATGAGGGGAGATCTAAGGATGTTTTGTCAAAACCCGGACTTTACATTGAAGCTATCACCGAAGACGAAGTAGGCTCTCATCTATTCGCAATGTCGTTACAAGCTTTGTAGCTTAGCTTCAGGGCATACGGTCGTATGTACGGCGTATTAAACTCCATGTGCATCTCGATGGAAACGGACTGTACTTCTAGATATAGTCGGAGTCGTATGATGCGGGGGTTGTTGGTGGCCGTCTTATTTCCCCAAACCGCCTGATATAATCACTGCTGGCCATCACAGAGGCACGGTATTTTCGGCAATAGCCGTTTTAAAGCCGTCCTATAAGGACATAACTGCTGCTCTTGTGCATTACAAATTTCGGGTGCACAGTTACTCAATGGTAGCACGGGTGGTGGTAACACAAGGTTTTGCGCACAGTATATAATATAGACAACGACTCCGAGGTTCCGTTTTTGATCCTGTCCTCGTCTTCTCTTATCTCTCCTCATCCGCATCTCAATCGTCAATCGTGCCTTTTCCTCCACGCTATACACCACAACTATGCAGACTTTCTACCAGACACCGCCGGAGCCGGCCACGCCGCTCGGCCGACTGCGGATTCTCGCGACGACGGCGGGCATCCGCGTGTCGCCGCTGCAGCTGGGCGCCATGTCGATCGGCGAGGCGTGGAAGGACATGCTGGGGTCGATGGACAAGGAGACGTCGTTTGCGCTGCTGGACGCGTTTGTGGCGGCGGGCGGCAACATGATCGACACGGCCAACGTGTACCAGGCCGGGCAGTCGGAGACGTGGATCGGCGAGTGGATGGCGCTGCGCCAGAACCGCCACCGCGTGGTGCTGGCGACCAAGTTTGGCAACGACTTTGCCTACCCGACGGCCGGCAAGGGCTGCGCGGCCAACAGCAGCGGCAACAGCCGGCGCAGCATCCGCACGAGCCTGGCGGCGTCGCTGGCCAAGCTGCAGACGGACTTTGTCGACGTGCTGTACGTGCACTTTTGGGACTACACCACGTCGATCCCCGAGCTCATGGACACGCTGCACAGCCTCGTGCAGGACGGCCGCGTGCTGTACCTGGGCGTCTCCGACACGCCGGCCTGGGTCGTCGCCGCCGCCAACACCTACGCGCAGGACCACGGCCGCACGCCCTTTAGCATCTACCAGGGCCGCTGGAACGTGCTCGTGCGCGACATGGAGCGCGAGGTGCTGCCGCTCTGCCAGTACTTCGGCATGGCCATTGCGCCCTGGGACGCGATTGGCAGCGGCAAGTTCCAGTCCAAGGCCACGCGCGCTGCGCGCCAAAATGAAGCAGCGGCGCACCCGGGCCGCAGCGCCGCGCAGCCGACCGCCGACGAAGAGGCCATGAGCGACGCGCTCGAGCAGGTGGCCACGGAGCACGGCATCACGTCGGTGACCGCCGTGGCGCTCGCCTACCTCATGGCCAAGGCGCCGCGCGTCTTCCCCATTGTCGGCGGCCGCAAGGTCGCGCACCTGCACGACAACATCCAGGCGCTCTCCATCACGCTCACCGACAAGCAGGTGGCCTTTCTCGAGAGCGTCAAGCCCTTTGACCCTGGCTTCCCCATCAACTTCATCGGCCACGACCCCAACGGGACCAACGGGCAGACGCGCCCCCTTGCTCGGGCCGCCCACATCGACTTCCGACAGCCTCTTGTGCGGCGGTAGCTTGATATGATGGGATTTGTGAGAGATGTGAGTATAGTATCTCTGTTACTGGAAGATCTGTGTTTGTACTTCCGAGATGCGTCGTTGTTTTTGGACCGCACATATTATCGTGTCTGTCAAAAAAAAAAAAAAAGGATCTGGCCGTTTGCTGCTTTCCCTTACCGTTTCTACAATCGTTGATATTATTCTCTCCCTCTATTCAAGAACTGTCTCGGTCTTTTAGTCTTTCGGAGTCCATAGTCTGGGCTGTTTAGCCTTTATGTACGGTGGAAGCATGCAGGGACAGCCTATCACGAGAAATGAAGAGCATTGTAAACCACGCGAATTTTAAGCTCTTGACTATTTTTTCACGACGAGATTGCAACATCTACTTGTGTCTTGAGCGATGACAAAAAACAGAGATGCGAGTTTCGGAGACATACGTAGCGGTGAAATGACACAAGCAGGAGATAATCAACAACAACATGGCAACCGAATGAGGGGCATGATGCAACCAGGATGCAAAAAGGAAAAACCGAAATGCGAGATGATCATGTCCAGAACAATCGACGTCGGACAGCTGCCATGATGTGTTTCTGCCAAAGCCGTGTTAAATATCGAAAAGTAAATTCAATAGGGGAAACGAGAAAACGAAAGAAACAAGTAGAAAAATAAAGTGGGAGTGAAAGAGAAAAAGAATATAGGGCGAAAACAAGCAAAATCCAGAAACAAAAGTCCATACATAGTGGGAGACAAGCCTCGTCGTAAATTCCATCAGCCGTGTGCACAAATAGCAAAAAAAATGAAATAAAAAGAGCCCGGAAAAAGAATGCAAAATCATACGCACGCGGGGCTCGTGTTGCATCACTCCGCGGCAGACAGCTCGCGGACAACATCCTTCAATTCGATCCGCTCCATGGGGTCTCGTTCCAGCATCTTCAACGTCAACCGCTCAACAAGGACGTTCTGGTCGAGCTCACCGCTGGCATTGCGAACCTTTGATAGCCACTGTTCCATCTTCCCATTGGCGGGCTGCGACTGCCTGGAGGTGTTGGCTCCTTGGACAGGCTGCGTCAAGTCCGGGTTTCTGTGCACGTCGGCAATTAGCCAGTACAGCTTTTCCTCGTTCTTGCTCCACGTGCCAGGAAGCTTGATCTTGCCCAGCACGTACAGCATCGTGACCCCCAGCGCCCACACATCGCCCGGCTTGCCTCGCTGCTCCTCCACCATAAATTCGGGCGGCACGTAGTATGGCGTCCCGCCCGTGTATGGCTCGCTTGCTTCGGCAGTCGACAACGCCATGCCAAAGTCGCACAACTTGACGCCGTGCTCGCGCGAGTACAGAATATTGGCCGGCTTGATGTCGTTGTGCACCAACTTCTCCTCGTTGTGGAGGTATTCGAGCGCGAGCGACGCCGTCTTGAGAATCTTCTCCGCGTCGTAACGATCGCCCTTGAATCGATTGGTTTTTGTATTGCGCCAAACGCCGTAGCTGCCCAGGTCCGCGGCGGCTATGTGCTCCATGTACAGCGACAAGTGTCGCGCATCAGCAGCGTACAGCTTCACAATGTTTTCGTGCGCCAGGGCCTGGTGCCACCCACGCTCGCGCTCCCACATGTTCACCTGGAACAGTGCTCTGTGTTCCATGTTCTGTTGCTTCAGTTGATCCTGGGCCGTAGCAATGGAGGCAATGGCCTCGTTGTGCTCGGCTGCTGGCAGTGGCGACCACGATTCTGCCACAGCATCGGATTTGATTATTTTGATGATGACGAATTTGTCTTCTGGCACGAGCGGGTGGCCTTTAACGGTGCCAGCGAAGACAGTCGACAGTCCCGTTGAAGCAATCTGCCGGACTTTTGTCAGCTCGTAATTGTCGGCCGCGCAATCGCCCTGGACAGAGACAGTGCAATTTTCGGGCAGTTCCAGGAGCGCATGCGACTTGGATGCGGACACAACAACGTTGGGCTCTTTGCCCTTGGCTGATGGATGGGGAGATGGGGAGACAGCCGGGTCGGCCGGGGGCCGCATGCTTATGTTGCCGGTTGCCTTGCTATTCGGTTGGATGGAAGTTTCGGCATCGGCATCGGCATTGGCATCGGCATTGGCATCGGCATCGGCCTCGGCCACCTTCTGTCGGCGAACGCGGTGTGACTCCACGCCGACATCGGTGATCGCCGAGTGCGACCGCTTGCCCGACGCATCCTCAATCGTGCGGCGGAACTCGAGAATCCCGCGCTCGAGAATCCGGCAATCGAACACCTCAATGCCCCGCATTTTGAATAGCCATGTGCCGGGCCCCAGAGTACGGGTAAGTGAGGGTCTGATGGTGAACCCCAGGCTATCCTGGGCGGGCGTGCCGGGTGTTGTTGGTGTCTCTTCGGAGGTTCGCAGCTGAGACGGGTGAATCTTGATGAGGCTTATAGTATCTTGGCAAGCATTCTCCAAAATCAGGTGGTCGCCGGCGGACTGGTAGTAGAAATGGCACCGAAGGTAGCGCGGCGCCTCCTCAGGACCACGCTTGACTGGTATTTCCACGGTATATCTGATGTCCTTGGATGTTTGGGCGATGGCGAGGACATCGTCGGCCGTGGGGCCTGTAATGTTGGACTCGGCGGCACTGGAAGCACTGGCGGCACTGGCGGACAGGTCGGTGTGCTGAGTGTCCGGTTCCAGCCACTGACAGCCTTCGTCGTAATTCAGGCTGTCGTAGCCGTCAGGAACCAAGGGCCGGACAAGCAAGCGGGTGTACTTGTTGGGGACGGCGTATTCATCTAGATGGATGCGAGACATGTTCGTGCTGAGAACGTCGACCGCGTCGGCGGTACTAACAGCCAGGTTCTCGTCTGGCTGAGCACGCATAGCACGCAGATGCGACTCATACTCGCTAGAAGGGATCTTTTCAGTCTTCTCCTCGGCAGAGGAATGCGAGGAGGTAGATTTCGATCCAGACTCCATCGGAGCGTTGACGATGAGCGTAGCAAGATGGTGATAACGGCAGCGGTGGTGGGTGACTCGATCAGCAGTGAGGTCAGCCGGGATGGACGCAGCAGATGATATGGTGAGGCAGTATGACGAGGCGGCAAGACAAAAATGGGGGATAAAGGGAAAGATATGGAAAAGAGGGAGAAGAGGGAGAAGAAGGGCGTTGGCGCCAAAATGGTAGAGAAAATGGTAGAGAAAATCAAAAAAGGAAAGAGCGATCGAGACAGACGACTAATATGGAAGATGGAGAAGAAACAGGGAAATGACGGGAAGCACAGATCGGTCGCTCCTTCCGTTTTATATAGCTTGCGGGTCCGTTATGGGTGACGTGCCAGAACAAGATGCAGGTACGGAGCGCGGGGTCAAGAGGCAGGCGCCTTTGGTATCACGCTCTATTGAAGGAGGCAGGTAATAATGATTCGAAGTCAATCCCAGAAGTGAGGTCAGATCCAGTTCAGCGTATTGTCTACGCAGTACGGAGTGGGTTGTCCAGTGATGTGTCCAGGTGGCTTTGCGTGGCGGGCTAGTTTGACGAGTGAGAGTCGGGCTTGTTTGAGAAGGCGCGACTGACGATGGTCGTGTGAACAAATTTAGTTGCGATGAAGCAGGGGAAGGTAGTACTTATACCCATACGAGTACAGGCGAGAGGACATGCTCCGTACATACAACGGAAGAGGAGGGGGAGTACTCGTATGTGATGAAAAAAGATAACTACGAGTAATACGACGTAAGGCTGGCTGAGGCTTCAACCGAGAGAGCGGGATGATTACTCGAACACGTCGTGCTCGTAATGCCTGTATGGGTGGGTGTCGTGTACTCGTACGAGTGGTCCGAGGGAAAACACGTATCATGGGAGGGAAGCAGAGAAGGAAGGAGGACTCACGGACGAGGCCGCGCTTGGGGCCTGTCAGCATGGCTTCGCAGCTGGCCTTGTATGCTCGCGATAATATGCAGTCACACGACGAGACAGTCTACTCGTAGGGGCAGACTGAGTCACCAGACACGATGAAGAAACAGACGACGAAATCAGACCGGAGCTATAGTGTCACAAGCACAAGAACAGAAACAACTCCGAGGAAAGACCAAATGGTGGAAGATGATGATATTATTCAGAAAGATAAAATAAACGCGAATAGAGGACGAGAGCGGGAAAACAACGAACAGGGCGGATTAGACTAATACGACGTAGACGTGCTGGCGGATAAGACAAGTAGAAAGGCGGCAGCTGCCTACTCTCGTAGGCCGTTGCGACCCGCGCGGAAGCACTAGCATGCGGAGTACGAGTACGGAGAAGTACTCCATGTGCCGTCAGTGATCTACAGTGCATATGTAGGAAACGGGTTTATATTTATACTGTGCTGATATTATCAGTCAGGAGGAGAGAGAATCACAGCCACAACTACGAGTACGCGTGCCGTGTCCCACTTATTTATCATACGTGTTCCATACTCCGTATGCAGTGAACTGCACAAGTCTACGGAATACAATATTTGGAGTGAGATCATCCTGCTTCTCATACATTTATGCCCGATGCTGCCTAATGTTGCAGTTGCCTACTCCGTAGGTAAGGTGTTTGTCATCCATTGGGTCCACTTCCCGTAGCAGACCCACACACACACGGTGCTACGTTGTGCCAATACTTTCGGATTCCAGGAGACTCTTTTCATAAGCTGACCTGCCCATCGCGCCTCACCTACGCCCAGCATCTCGATTTTCTCATCAACACGCCTCATATCACCTTTCAACTCTGCTCGTCCGCTGCTTCCTATTGCCATCACCAATGACAACAACAGCTAAATAGTCTCATAGGACTGTCAGCGTACCCACAAAGGCGTCTCTTCTTTTCACTTCTCACATTTCACATTTCACAATTCATCTTCTCTTCCTTTGTCCTTCTCTCCCTTACCAACTCTTTCCCTTTTCCCTCTCCCTCTCCCTCTCCCCCATCTCTCCCTCTCCCTCATCCCTCCCTCTCCTTACCTCCTTTCTCCCTGCGCTCTTTACTACTGAACGACTTCTTCTTGGACCGCAAACGGCAAACGCAAGAACCCACCGATACCGTCATCATATTTGCCTCCTGTGTTGTGAGGGGTTTCTAGAATAAATATCGCTTTAGGACCTGCCATCCTCCGACCATCTCTCAAACAGCAAAACCTCACATCACCATCGCACTCGACATCGATTTCTACGTTCTTTGTCTACGTCGCAGTGTACTAACGCAACATGTCTGATTGCTCCGACTTCGATTATTTACATCCTGAATTGAACTGGCCGGCTTATAAGTTTGACATGAAACGCCGCGACATCTACACAACACTACACGACGAATACAACACCTTTCGGGCTCGCATCCAAGACCCCAGAAACTTCCAACGCGATGTCCACGAGATCGCCGAAGTGGCCCACACCATCGCTGAGTTCCATCGCCGCCTGGGCGAGCGCCGCGAGACGCGACGCCAAGAGCTCAACCTCGCGCTCCGGTCGGCCTCGTACGAAATCCTTTACGATAGGGCGGGTTTGAGCAGCGAACAGTGGCACTACGCACTGTCTGTGTTTCGCAACCGGTCGCTGGAATCGCTCGTAAACTTTTTTGGCTCGTACATGCCCGGCGAGGAAGAGCAGCGGGACCCGACTACATCTACATCTCAGGCTCAGGCCCAGGACGATGGCAACCTGCACCGCTCTGAGCGTTGCCCTTCCTCGCCTAGCTCCGTCGCCACCTGCTCGGACGACCTGGAAACATCGGCTCATGATCTTGGCCGTGTCGAAAGCCTGGCAACCATTCCTTCGCATAGCGACTCGGACGTCGAGCAGGCCGGCGAGGATGGGCAGAAGACTACCTCAGCCACGGAAGAGGCCGTCAATAGCTCCAAGACGGCCGTCGATGGCGAGTCCATCAACGACGACGACGGTTGCAGCTCGCAGGCGCCAGGACCGGAGATGCCTGGCGCCAAGTCCGATGCTGAGTCCAAGTGTGATGTCGATGTCGATGTCGATGTCGATGTCGATGTCGATGTCGATGTCGATGTCGATGTCGATGTCGATGTCGATGTCGATGTCGATGTCGATGTCGATGTCGATGTCACAGACGTCCAAGACGACGCCCATCTGGACCATCGCGTCCGCCATGCGACGACAAAGGCCATCTTGATCCCGCAGACAGCACCCGAAACACTACCCACCACAGCCTCGAAGGCCACCGAGGTTGCTGAAGTCACTCCCAACCCGCTTCATTGCCACCCTCTGCAGGCGGGCTTTGTGATTGATGCCACGCGATGCTTCCCGTCCACGGCATCTCTGCCTTCTGTTCTTCTGCCCGGGTCCGTCTCTGTCCAAGCTTGCCGGCGCGGCTTCGGCTTTCCCCTCTTGCGACCGTTGCCTCTGGTGCGCGTCAATGCTGTCAGCGGTGGCCATCTGCACCAAACCAACCAGCGCAGCCGACAGGCTGTCGAACGCTTGCTCCGGTTGCGCACCACGCGTACGAGTACCACCGACCTCACTTCCGTAAGGAGCAGTCGCTGGCGGCGGCCAAGTGGCGCCGTCGAGAAGACCCCGGCTCCGATGTCGAGGACCATGCGTTCCCGTCTACAGGAGCGTCGCGAAGAAGCCATTGCTGCCGCTCTAAAGCGCGACTAGGCACATTGTCTGTTTTTTTTTTTCTCTCTCTTTTTCCCCCCAAAATGTTTGTACTCTCGCTGATAGCAGCACCGGCGCTGGTGCTTTTGTCTTTCCTGTCCTCCCTCGCAACCATTGGCAGGCGTTTTCTCATGACTTGCCATCAAAAAACAATTACTCTCTTTCGCCACATACCCCGGATGATCACTTTGCGCGTCTTTCATATTTTTTCTAATTTTCTTTTATTTCTTCTTCTTTTTTTAGCTTTTTCTACCGCACGTCCACTGTTTATTCGTGTCTTTTGAAAGACGCATTAATGTCACAAGCACAACGCGAAGGAGACCCAAAAGGATCCCAGTTGGGACCAAGTACGAGTGCAGATCGAAACAACAAAATGGTATTTGACATACATTTATTCCACGTTTTTTTTTTTTTGTATTTTTTTGTATTTTGACAGACTGGAAAATTGACTGACTTTACCGTTTGAGATAACAAAGACCCGTTTGCCCAGCAAAGTGTAATTCGAGTACTACCCGTAATAACACCCAAGATGCGGGTCGGCTGCCTGTTCTAGGCAGCAGCTGCTCTCCTGGGGCCCGAATGGCGAATACGGAGTATATTGCCTAATGGCATCCGGAGGTATGTACGGGAGTATTTTGAGGCTGCAACGACACAAGTGTGTGGTGTGCGCCATCATGCCTGCCGTCTATTACGACATGTGCAGAAAACGCCAGCGCTTGCTGCGCTCGTGCCATTCGCTATTATTATTGTCGCATGCGGCCGGGTACAATTCTTACTTGTTCAGAATTTCGGGCAACCACCACACCACCGTGCTTGCCTGCTGCCTAGGTAGGAGTCGCTATAAAAAAAAACGTTGTATTCCGAGGTATATGAAAAAGAGCAAATAATGAGAAACCAACTGATACCATGCCAAGAGTTCACGCCCAAATATATAGACAGCCCAACAAAAAACAAAACGAAGCAAAACATGTTTTCCACCCAGTAGATTCATCGCTTGTGAAAAGAAGAAGGAGAAAAAGAAGAGAAAGGAGGCAAATAACAAGAGAACACCAAAGCCACAAATGCTATCCATTATTGAGATCGTGACCAATAATGTGAATATGAAAGAGGGTGAAGAAGGAGTTGTGAGGTAATATGGGGGTGTGAGTGTGTGTGTGCGACGTGCGAAAGCGAGGCGTATCGCTAGTAGATGTAGATTGGCTCCAGGAATGGCGCCTGGTCCATGTCAGCCACTACATTCCCCTTGGCCGTCAGCCAAGCACCCTTGTCTGTAATCGGCAACACCGACCGCGTGTGTGCAACCTCCTGCCGGCTCACGCGCGCGTCGTCACGTGGAATCCACAGCTTCGGGATTGGCTTCCACATCTCCGGCGGCCAGTACCCGCGCCGCCAGTAGTCCTTGGGGTACTCGATCGGCGGATCGTCAATCGGCAGCATCTTGCGAAGAAACGTGTAGTCCTCGTACACCTGTGGTTGCAGCCAGCGCAGCAAGAAGTTGCCCTGGCTGGACGGGTCCACGGGTGCTCCCTCGGGCCGTGTCCACGACGCCGGCAGCCGCGCCCGCAACCAGGCCGGCATGCGCTCGGCACGTTCCGGGCTAATGCGGATGGCCGGCACGCTGAATGTCTTGACGTCCGTCTTGACTTCCCGGACGTCGGCCTTGACGCTCTTCTTGATGCGCTCGCGACCCCAGTCCGTAACGAGGCCCAACAGGTCGCCGGCACCATCGATACCACCAAGTTTGGCGAGGCCGCGCGTCGACACCGGGCCCTGGTGCAGCGCGTCATCGGGGTCATCTTCGAGACCGTACACATCTTCGGGGTCGTAGTCGTCGACGGCGTTGTCGTGTGTCGTTGCGTTCTCATTGACGCCCTCCTCCATGTTGTAGTAGTCAGCGTTTAGGCCGGCGCCGGTATCGACGCGGTCGCGCGCCTCTTCGGCCGCGTCCCTTTCAGCCTGCTCGCGCATGTCTTCGTGGCCCATGGCAAGGTCCTTGTCCTCCAGCGCCAGCGTCCGCGGCAGGTTGTACAGCAGCGGCGTGACGGCATCGTTGAGTGAGATGTTGACGAGAACCGTAAACACCAGAAACATGATCATCATGATGACAGGGCCGATGGCGGACTGCAGACCAAACAGGCCAATCAGGCAGACCTGGGCCAGGTACAGGCCCATCATGAGATGCATGAGGCCGCGCGGGTAGTGCAGGCCCTTGCTGTCACGGTCGCTGTCGTAGGCATACAGCAGATTGTACTTGTACACCTGGTAGACGACGAGCATGCCCACGCCGGCAAAGATGAGAATCAGCGGCGCAATGCACGTGTAGCTGATCGCAATGACTCCCATGTTGGTGTACACTGGGAACACACCGCCCCAGTGCGGCTGCTTGAGCCGCTGGTAGTTGCGCACCGCACGCCGCGGATTGGTCATCGTCCGCGAGAGCAGTGTATGGCGGAACAGGTCGAACAGGTGCACCAGGCCAATCGCACCACCGGCGAGGCACTGCACGGTGATGTAGGAGAGGTAAAAGTTGGAGGCCTTGGGCAGGTTTTGCGACAGCAGGTCCTTGGCGGAGAGGGGGTCTTCCAGGATCTTGGTAAAGGCAGCGGACGCCGCCGACGTTAGGGTTGTCACCAGGAACACCTGAACGACCTGGAAGCAGAAGTAGGCATTTTGTGTAAAGAGCTCGACCATGGGCACGGAGACTATGCCGGCGGTACGGGCGCAGGCACGCAGCACGCTCGGCACGATTGCCATCAGCAGCGACAGGGCGACGGCGGGCAGCAGGCCCTCGATGACGCCCGTGATGGTCGCGGGCAGGTACTCGATCCATTTGAGAAAGAAGACCTTGCTGCTCAAGAAGGAGATGTTGGAGACGACGCCGACAAGCGCCGCGGGGATGGACCAGAACACAATGCCGGCGGCAATGGCGCCCATGATAAAAAAGCGGCGGATGATGCGCTCCCACCAGCGCATGCGCAGCGACGACCAGATGACATCCTGGGGACGGACGCCGATAAAGCGCGGCGACATGTGCAGGGGCTGGTGGTGCGTGAGCACCTGGTACGCCACCTGGGCGGCGGCCTGGGTATCAAACTCGACAAACATGGACGACATGGTGTCGCCGGCGCCGGCGCGGAACTGGCGACGCATCTTGGCAATGTCCTTGTTGAGCGCCTTGATGCGCTGGCGCGACCACCGAATGGTGTCAACGCGGCGGCCAAAGTTGGCAATGGGACGGTGTCCGGGCCGCTGTTCAGCCCGGAGCCACTGCGCCGCCACAGAGCCGCGGACGTCGGGCAGGTTGGGCGCATAGCCGTAGGGATGCACATAGTGGGACTCGTCGTCGTCGTCGATTTGGGGCTCCTCGGCGTCTGCTTTTGTGTCTGCATCGTCCGGTTTGCCTGACTCTTGGTGGTTTCCTGTATGAGCATTGTCCTCCTTGCCCTCTTTGCCCTCCTTGCCTTCTCCATCATCGCCGTCAACTGACGTTCCCGTGGTTGACGGAGACGCAACCTCGGTGATGTAGGTCATGGGACTGGCCGCCGTCGAGGCTACCGCCGTGGCAGTGAGCGATGGAATGGAGCCAGCATCGGAAACGGACCCATGGCGGTGGGATGCCGGGATATCGTGCATGTCCCGGATGTCACGGATCATGCTGGGGGTGAGACTCGCCTGCAACACGCTGGCAGACAGGGACATCGACACGGGGCGTGCTGCGAGTTCGATGGAGGCCCGTGACTGTCCAGAGCCACGGCGCAGGGAAAGAGAGTTTGTATTGGCCCGGGCCACGGCTGTTGTTGCGGGCGAGATTGGAGACGCCGGGGCGGTGGAGCGGCGGGACAGCGGGCGAGGTGTGTGAGGGGGAGAAGAGGATGGCGAGGCGGCGGATGCGCATGCCGACGGCGAGGCAGAGTGTTGAGAGGACGACGCCGATGTGGCCGACGCGAGGGATCCCGACGTATGTGCGCGTTGGGGTCGGGACGGGTGGCTGCTGTCTTCTGCAGGTAAAGTTAATCCTGCCGCGGCTTCTGTGTCAACTTGTGGCTCGCCATCTGCCGCAGAAGCCTTGGCTTTGGCGCCGCGCGCAAAGGCCGCAAAGGGCCGGGAGAGGATGTTGCCCTTGATGCCAGCGTTTTGCTGCTTTATACGTTCCTTGTTGGCCTTGCGGATGAGCTCGATCTCGGCCTCTTCGAGCTTGACGGCAATGTTCTCGCGCTCGTCGACGAGGCGCTGGAGCTGGCGCGTATTGCGCGGGATCCAGACGCTCTTGACCGAGTCGCCAAACAGTTTACGCACGCGCTGCTCGTCGAGGAAGCGCTTGGGGACGCACGTGAAGAGGACGGTGCGGGCGGACAGGCGGTGCATGTGCTGGGGCGTCAGGAGGTAGGCCTGGCGCAGGTTCACGTAGTAGATGCACTCGCGGCAGATCATGATGAGGATAAAGCCAAAGTAGATCCAGGCGATGATGGCGTGGGCGTAAAACTTGATGGGGGCCTTGACGTCGCCGATGGTGAGCAAATTGAGCTCGGCCAGCTTGTTGCCGCCCGTGGCGTTGACGGACAGCAGGACAGGCCATGATATGACACAACCGGCAAAGCAGATGGTGGCGAGGATGCGAATGTAGCGCAGAAAGAGGAAGCCGTCCAGGGAGATGTTGTTGATGAGAAACTTTTCATCGATGCGGTAAAAGTCCTTGATCCAGGAGAACCAGGTGGTGGGCAGCTCGGGGACGGGGACCAGAGGATCGCGGCGGATGGAGGGGATGGTGCGCGGGGCGTAGACGCGGCGGCATGTGCGACGGAAGACGATGAAGATGGTGAGGCAGACGCCGGAGTAGACGAGGACGGGGACAAAGGTGCTGCCGAGGGCGGAGGCGGAAGAAGAGTCCGTGCCGGAGGAGGTGACATGACTGAGGGTGCCGGTGGTGGAGTTGTCGCGCGACGAGCCAATGCGCGGGTCACTACTTTGGTTCTGGGGGGAGGGGGGGGATGTGTTAGACGAGGCGGGAGATACGAGGCTGAGCAGGGACGACCCCAAGGGAGACGGAGAGACAGAAGGCTACTTACCAGGCGTTTCTCGAGGCCATTGGCCAGTTGATTCCAGTCCATCATGTCATTGCTTCGAGGATGGCGGCGGAGATTGCAGACACTCACGGTAGGCGCCTGGTCGAGAGAGGAGTGCTCATGCCGGGGAAAGTCGATACACAGGCGAGGAGAGAGGAGAGGGTACGGGGGGGAGAGGGGGATAAGAGAGAGAGGAGGAGGAAGAGGAGGAGTGAGGAGTGAGGAGGGGAGGGGAAAGAGAAGAGGTTGAAAACGTACGTCGCAGATGCACGATTACGGAAGGTAAGCAATCAGTCAGTGTAGGAGGATGGGAGAGAAAAGGGAAGGAGCGAGAGTGACAGCGATTGTCGATTCGGGAGGAGCGACGGGCTTATGCAATAGATTGAGCACAAGGATAAGCGATAAAATAACCGATGTGACATGGTTTCCTCCTACGATACAATAAAACCGAGAAAAACACCACCAGTACGACCGACGTATGCAAGAAAGAGACGGACGGGCCTAGAAAAACACAAACGGAAGGCGCGACCCAACAGCCAGGAGGTTGGTGGAGCCCGTCCCGCAAAAGTATTGCAAAAGTATGGAAAGTACGGATACCCTGATGGAGTACGAGTACGAGTACTTGTACGAGTACTCGCAGGCTGGTACCACAGTACGAGTACAACGATATCCGTATTCGTAGGTATTTTTCAGAGGGCAAGGCCCTGGACAACGTGAGACTGGGCCTAGTTGCAAGCGACTGGCTGGACCAATTGCGAGTACTCGTACTCGTAGTGGCCGCCTCACAATAACCGGTCTCTGGGATGGGATGGACCAACGCCAGAAGCCGCGGGGAGGGTGACGGGGGTTTACGAGTAGAGGGGCAGGCCCACATAAATGCGATTAAAGGAACGGCGGATAAAATTAATTATTAAAAACGTAAACACGCTCGTCCACAGGGAAAGAGGTACGGAGTACGAGTATTCGTACTCGTAGAAGAACAAATAAAAAAAAAAAATGCTCCGTACTTGACAGATCCGATCATACTCCGTCCGTACGGAGGATTGACACGACTCCGGGATGTGGTTTGATGTTGTTGTTGTTGTTGTTGTTGTTGTTGTTGTTGTTGTTGATGTTTTGCCCTGCAGGCAGTACGGAGTACGGGTACGAGCTTTTCCGTAGATTGGATGCATGCCGCGTACGGTTAAATGTTGTGGGCAGAGAAGCAGAATGGAAACGAGAAGGTGAGACATGGTCGCAGCCGCACCAGAGGCAGCCACAGCCACAGCAGATACGGAGGAAGGTGACTGGCGAGGAGCAGAGCAGGGGGGGAGACACTGACGGGGGCGAGATTACGATGGCAACAATAGGCTTTCTTTTGGCTGGCATGTGGTCAGTTCGGAGGAGAAGCCTGATAAGGATGGAGGAGATTGGGACAGCGTGTCTCAAAAAGAGGGGACGGTCCGGAGCAAAGTACGACGTCCGTTTTGTGTTTTACTCGTACGGAGTACCTGCCAACCACGGACGACGAGGCAGGCTTTTTTTTTGTCCTACGGAGTACTCGTACAAAGTACGGCGTGGGCCAGGTTTTGGCTGTATCGTATTCGTACGGAGGTAACGAGTACGGAGTACGACGTACGGAGTGCAAAAAAGTAGTGCAGCGGGGATCGGTTCCGGCTGCTAGTGTGTGCACGTATGCGATGACGAACCTGGCAGGCAAATATGAGGTTGAAACAGGCCGACAATCAAAGGGCGGCCACAAAAAAAAAAAGAAGAAGAGGAGATTTTCGCGTATTATTCCATGGATGAAATCAGGTACGTCAGCCACTAGCACGGGACGGGTAGTCGTACATGGATAGGGGCACGGGTCCACTAAAGCACGAGGCGCCAATGGTGCTAGTGGCACTGTAACAAGGCAGGAAGATGAATAGAAATTTACGGAGTACTAGCAGGGCGGAAAGGAAGGACAGGGGAAGAAGGCGAGGAGGGAAGAGAGGGAAGAGAAGGAAGAGAGGGAAGGCAGGGAAGGGAAAAGGCAGGAGTGGGCAGAGAGGGCAAAAGAGAAGAAGAAAATAGTGGGTCGGGAGGGGCAAAGAGAAAAGGCAATCCGTGGGGGACGCAGCGCACAAGGCCGATCTGAGCCTTGATTGGGTGCACTGCAGTCCCCGTCAACATCATGTTTCCAGGGTACTCCATATTACAGCACTGGCCATGTACGGAGTACGAGTACAAGGATGAGCCTGTCAGCCGCTCCAAGACAGGAAAGAGCAGGCCCCGAGGCAAGGAAGGGGAGAGAAAGAACGGCAAGAACGACCAGAAAGCCCGGACTACCGCGTTTTAGGACTACGCCCCGCGATCGCGCCAAGCAAAGGACAGGTCTGGCCAGGTGTGTACGAGCACAATAATTACAATGTACGAGTACTCCGTACACTGTACGAGCCCGCTGCACCGGAGGTAAGTACGACGTGTGAGTACGAGTATTTCTTGTCTATCCGCTAATGCATGCCTAACGGTGACCAGCGCTTATGCAAGTTAATGCAGCTGATGCGCGTGTTTTTATCGTGCAGAGCTGTTTCCTTTTGTTTGCTCTACTTTAGCCTTTGTCTTTGTCTTTGCTTTATTAGCCCAACGTGTACTCCGTACGGAGAACGCCGGTAAAGGCGGAATACGGAGTACGCACACATTTTGCTGATGTAATCAGAAACATCCCTCAGCCAAGACATTCTCCGCACGTAATACTCCGTATTCTGAGTACTCGTACTCCGTACTTTGGCCAGAGGAGAGACCGATGCTGAAAAGAAAAGGCGTTACATTGACTTGAAAAGCAAAAAGGACCACCGGTTGCGACGTAAGAACGGACGAATCAATACGACTTGCTACGAGCGTGTTCGCGCGCAGTGGAGCGTCACATTTGCGGTGGTGGGCTCTGCGGCAGCAAGTCATGGCAAATGTTACAGCTGCAATACGACGTACGTACGTGGCTGAGAAAGGGAGCAGCACTGACGGACTGACCGCTTGTCTGGGCAACAAAGCTGTGGCGAAGAAAAAAAAGATGGACGATGTAAATACCACACGTGTGCACAGACAGGAAGCCCGAGTGGCGTTTGTTGGTGCAACTCGACCACGGGGCGGGAGCCCAGATCGGGTCGGGAATCGTTATTCCATTTTGGTATGGCTGATCGCATTTTTGTGATAGATGAGATTGGAAGGGTTTGATACGAGTCCTTGTACTCCGTATATATATTTATATAGTCCGAAGGACCGTGGCCGACGATCTCTGTCGGTGTCATCTGCGTGGCACCACGTCATGGCAATTTGCCATGGACAAGTTTTTGGTGAAATCACTTTGCTATTTTTGATATTGCTGTGATTGCTGTGCTTGCTTTTGTATTTTCTTTTTCTTTTTGCTACCTCATCAGTTACATGTCTTGCCGTAACTCCGTGGCCCGGCGTTTGTTGCATCTGCGCCGTCCTGCTTGGAAGACTCCTTGGTGGCCACCCAGGCTACTTGTATTCATGCCGTGTCATCACGACCAGGCATGCCATTTACGTAGCAGCATTGGCAGCGAACACGGACACGGCACGAGAGTGCTTGACACATCAGGCTGTACTCGCGTACCTCGGCTGTACTACTTGGTTATCGCTGGTGGCGCTTTGGTTGTCTGGCTTCCTTTCAGCCGCAGCAGCCCAGCATCGTATCAACGGCCACGACGACACGGTGCCGGCGAGTCTGGGGAGCTATTCGTCGTAGCGAGGTCGTCGTCGTCGTCGTCGTTCATTTTTCAGTTGTCTGTCGCCCCCTCGCTCGAACTATGCACCCGCATGCTCGTCGTGGCCGTCGTGGACCGACTGCCGCACAATGTCCACGCGCTTCTCGATGCTGATCATCTGGATGTCGCTGGGCGTGGGCGAGTCCAGGTAGCCGCTGTCGCGGTCGCTGTGCTTGGCCGACGACGACGACTGCGAAAAGATGTACTGCTCGTCGCTCTTGCGCTCCGGCGCCGAGCGGCTGCTGAGTCTGGCGCTGGCACCGGCACTGGCACTGGCGCTGGCGCCGGCCACGCTGGTGCCGTAGTGGGCGGCCTGGGGGTCGCGCCAGAGGCCCGGCTGCGAGCCGTGGGCCGACGACGGCGACAGGGTGTAGCCGCGCATCCTGTGGCTGCCGTCGGGGTAGTAGAGCATGGTTCTCCTCTTGGAGGCGGAGGAGGACCCAAAGATGCGCGGGAACAGGCGGCCCAGGGGCTGCTTGAGTACGGGCAGACAGGTGCTGATGGTGCCCATGTTGGCCTCGACGAGGGTCCAGATGCCGCGCTGGATAAAGTTGTACGTGAGGTCGGACTTGTTCTTGAGCGAGTTTTGCACGGACGTGACGCGAACAATGGATGTGACGGTGACGCTGGGGGGGGGATTAGCATTGACATTTTTGCATGGAAGATGCCAGGGGCCAGAAACAGAAAACGTACAAACCACCGAGCAGAAAGACGCCGCACAGCATCAGCCGGTCGCGCAGGTTCATCTTCAGCGCCAGGATGGACGGGATGGGCAGCGCGAGGACCATGACGTCGGTGACAATGTTGCCGACGGCGTAGGCGACCCAAAAGGTGTTGGAGTCGATGCACTTGGCCTTGACGCTCTTGTTCCAGGCGCCGCGGATGGGCGAGCACTGCCCGATCGTGGCCCCGACCGACGCAATGGTCCAGGCCACGACAATGGCCAGCACCGTATAGGCGGCGATGCGGAACGAGCGCGTGATGAAGAGGCGCAGGTACAGCAGGATGATGGCGATCTTGTTGAGGCCGACGACGATCTTGTAGGGCGTCTGGGCGATGAAGAACTGCTTCATGGTCAGACGCAGCTGGGCGATGGGCAGGTCCTTCTTGTGCATGCCGTAGCCGTTGGAGATGGCGAGGCACATCATGACGGATAGGACGATGGAGAAGGCCTAGGTGGTGGGTGGTCAGTGGTCAGCGAGACTACTCTTCTTGTTGCTGCTGCTCCTCCGAATAACCGCCTGCACACATACCAGAGCTGTCACAATGGCATAGTCGTCGAGGCCGAGCCGGCCCAGGATCATGAGGCGGGACAGGATGCGGGCGGCCACAAAGAGCCCGGAGAGGACGACCATCACCACGGCCACAATGTACAGCTTGTAGCCCTGGTCGTCCAGCCCATCATGGGGGTAGCCCACGCCGTAGGGGCCCATGTTGCTCGGAGGGTGGCTAGGTTTTTTTTCTTCTTCTCTTCGTCTCTTCTTCTCTCCTTTCCTTCTGCAACAGACGATGGTATTTTCAAAGGAAAATTCAAAATTCTAAATACGAAACGGATGCCACATCGAGAGCGTGGCATCGGGGAGATATTATAGAAAAATCAAAAGAACGACCCTGCATGCTGCCAGCCCTAGGTATGGCTCCCGCTTGCGTGCATCTAGACCTCCCTCCCCAGCTTACACATGGCCGTCCTCCCTCCTCGTCGGGTTTGGCAGACCAGCCAGATCAGCCAGACCAGCAAGAGCGCCAGACCATACGAGGGAGCTGCATGGCTACAGAGTCCCGGCCTTCCTCCTACGGAGTAGTACGCCGTTAAGATGCAGCTGAGCTGGCTCTTTTCTTCGTTTGAAAAAATTAAAAATAAAAAGAGACCCCTTACCAGGGGACGCACGCCCACGCGTCCTGCCAGATCCTCGGCTCCCTTCCCCCCCCCCATAAACCCGGCGAACCAAGATGAAAACACTACGACAGAGTCACAGTGAAAGCCCAACACGATGTCCAGGGTCTGTTAGCGCACCTTGGCTCCTCCTACCCGTATGCAGTAATTGTTTATTGCTGTGCATTGTCAGACTACGGCGTTTACTCCGTCGCTGCCGACTATGCAGCAGGAATATGGAGAGGGCATCGGGCTCGCGTGTCGGGCTGTTTATTCAAACGGTGGCATGATTCTGGCGAGTCAGTCTTTTGTCTTCTTTGTCTGTTGTTTGGTTCCGACGTGTTTTTTTTTTTGTTTTTTTTTGGTCCGTGTCTTGTATTTTTTTTTTGGTTCCATTCTCTTGAAATGTTTGGTTCGGCATTCTCTTGCTTTGGTTCCGAGTTGTTATGTCATCTTAGTCTCTTTTTTGGTGTTTTTATTTGTCTTCCTTTCTCGGCACAGGCTCCCTCGATGTTATATCCGCGATTGTCGTTCTCTCAGGTCGACCATGCGCAGGTTTCAAGGACGTTAGTCTGGCTGTATGCAGTCAGGCTAATTAAACGTGAATAGGAAAAGAATTCAGGCCCGATGCTACATGATGGAATAATATTGTCATCAAAATATTGAAAAATATAGAAAAAATATAGTACGGAGTACGACGTAGACTTTTCGAAAAAAAAAAATACTAAAAAATAAAAAAATAAAAATAAAAATCAACTCAAATACGAGCACCGCTACGGTGGTCCAGTATCGGACATGGTCGAAACACTGCACGTGTGGTGAGAGATACTCCGTACGAGTAAATGTAACCCGTACCCGTACCGAGCAAGCGGATGAGGGCCGGCTATGTGCACGGCGTCGTCAAGTGGACAAACGCAAGCCTCGCTACGCCTACTCCGTAATTTTTTGTCGTCAGCATTTGCTCATACCCAAAGGTTCTTGAGGCATTTTCCTCCTCCTTCTCAGTGTAGGATCAGTGCTCGAGCCCCTTTGCCGGCTGCCTGCAGGCCTTGCTAGATCCCCCTTCCTTTTATTATCGTATTATTGCTCTTGTATTTCCTACCAATAGACAAACTTATGAACGGATAGGCTTCGGACACTAGCCGAGTGTGGCAAGACGTAATGTTTTTTTTTTTTTTTTCAGCAGCGTCCGGGGGTGTAAGAATTTTTTTCTTGGGACTCCGCGCCACCAGAGACGACGTTTTGCCGGGGGGCCGGGATAGCTGGTTGCTTTCGTATTATTACTCCGTACTCCGTATATATGCTACTCCTCCTCCGCACCGGAAAGCTGCACAGACACTGCGTTGCACGTTGCCTGTCTGGGCGTAGGTGCGTGGGGTACTCCATCACCCCAGCAGGTGGGAAATTCAAAAAGCTGATGGTGCCGCAGCGCAAATGGCCGCTAACTACTTCTTACGACTGGCCAGTTTGGGATAAGCCGAGTTTCATAAGGCCAAGCAAATGTATTAATTAGAAATACGAGTGATCCGTTCTCTGTAACTGTAAAAAAAAAAGATAAAAAACTGTTCCTGCGTTCAGGCTTATGCTTATGCTGCCGTGGTTGTGGCCGCTGCCGTGGTTGTTGTCGTGGCAGAGGCAGTGCCCAGGGCGCCCATGGTGACGGTGGAGCAGGGCGCGTCGTAGACGGACGGGTACGTGAACTGGGCGGCGGGCGTGTTGTTGAGGCCCAGCTGGACCAGCGACTCCGTGGCCGGGTCGAAGCGCGGCCAGCCCAGCCGGGCCAGGCCGTGCCAGGGGTCGCTGATAAAGGCGTAGTAGGCCTGCTGCATGACGGCGGTCAGGCGGCGCTGGTCGGCCGACGTGGGCAGGCCGCTGACGTCGGCGGACGCGCCAAAGACCATGTGCAGGTCGACGCCGTGATAAGCGCCCGACGTCGGGTAGAGGCGCGTGTTGTCCCAGTCGGCAAAGTAGCGGTAGGCGTACGACAGCACGCCGTGGACGCGGCGCGCGTTGGCCTGGTAGGCCACGGGGCACGTAAACGACTCGAGCAAGAACGACGCGACCTGCGCGGCCGTGGGCACGATGCCCTGGGCGTAGGCCGGGATCTGGTAGTAGCCGTTCTCGTCGGCGTTGTTGCCGTAGAGGATGGGGATCTTGGCGAAGCGGCCGGCGGCGGTGCGGGCCACGTAGTCGGCGGCCGCGAAGACGGTCTCGTTGTCGACCTTGGGCCAGAACGCCGGGATGGCCCGCAGCACGCTCGTGCTCTTGGCGGCCTTGACGGCGGACGCGGCGGCGGCCTTGATGGCGGTCCACTCGACCGCGCGCATGCAGGCCATTGTATCGTCGGCAGTCGAAGATGTGCAGTTGACGGCGGCGACGACGGCGGCCCAGTTGGCCTCCTGCACGGCCTGGGTGTTGGTGGGGAAGCTGAAGGCGTTGCCCGAGTGCGCAATGATGCCCTGGGCAATGGGGTCGGCCTCGTGCGCGTAGGCCCAGTAGTCGACGCTGGCGCCGCCCGACGACTGGCCGTCGATGGTGATGCGCGACGCGTTGCCGCCGAAGCCGGCAATGTTGTCGCGCACCCACTCGACGGCGGCGCGCTGGTCGCGCAGGCCGGCGTTCTGCACCTCGCCGGGCGCGCCGGGGAAGCCAAAGATGTTGGTGCGGTAGTTGACCGTCACCACCACGACGTCCTGCGCGTCGGCAAAGTACTTGCCGTTGTAGAAGGGCGAGTCTGTGTTGCCGACCGTGAAGCCTGGCTTTTTAGTATTATACAATCAAAAGAAGAGGAGAGACACAGAGAAAGACGTACGACCACCATAGAAAAACACCCAGACGGGCTTGTCCGCCCGCGCGCCGCTGGCCGACGGGCTGCTCCAGATGTTGAGCGTCAGGCAGTCCTCGCTCTGCGGCGTGCCGGCCGACGACGCAAAGTAGCTGATGATGCGCTGGGCCTGCGCCGTCATGTTGGGGTAGTCGACGGCCTTGGACGCCGTCAGCGGGCAGTCGTAGCCAAAGTCCGACGCCGTGTAGGCCGTGTTGGCCGTGAACCGCTGGGGCGCGGCAAAGCGCAGGTCCCCGACCGGCGGCTTGGCGTACGGGATGCCCAGGTACTCGACCACGCACGACGTGTTGGTCGCCATGTGGCCGGTGATGGGCCCATTGGAGGTGCGCACGGTGAGCAGCGACGACGACGCGGCGCTGCAGGCCGAGGACGAGGCGCCCGAGCAAGGCGTGGCCGCGGCGAGAGAGCCCAGGGCGAGAGCCCAGACAGTGGCCGTCGACAGCATGTTGGATTATGTGCAGGGGATATTGCAGGCAGCTTCAACAAAGAGGTGACTACATACTACAACGTCTGCTGCCGGGCCCTGGGTAGTATTTATTCACCTGCACCACGAGGTAGGCGCGGCACCAGCTCCGGGCCAATCTCCCATCCAGCTTTGCCCATGCAGGCCCTACGGCGTAGTCTGCAGGTACGGCTCCACTGTGTAGGGCCTTGGCTTGGGGCCTTACAGGGGACGTGGGTACAGTCTTCCGGCCAGACCAGTGCTGCTTTCAGCTGCAGCTCCGCCGACTTATTGGGGGCGGCCCCATTCTGTTGAAGAGAGGATACGCTGAAGGAGAGGGGCCTTGCCGTTGTTCCGGCGAGCGTGGTTCACGAGTAAGGAATGCCTTTTGAATGCTCGTACTCTGTGTGCCAAATTTGCGTGCTTTACTATTTGAATATAGACAGAGTCTCAGTGTGAGTGGTGCTGACTCAGGAAAGAGCAAGTCTTGCTGACTGATCGTCCTTGGTGACGGGTGACCGAGTGACCCGGGAGCCGTTGCCGGGACACACGGGAACAAAGACCTTGTCACCCACACGTGGCGGCACACAAACTGGCGTGCTAGCCACATGGGCTAGAGGCAATAGACTGATTTGCAATGACGCTTTACGGGGTATGGCGTATGGAGGACCCGTTATGGGCTGAAACTAGAATACGCAGAGCCGACTAATACGAGTAACATCTTCGGGGGTAAGACGGAGTTTTGCGATGCATTTGCAGAATAAATTAAACAGAATTACATAATGTGTGCAGCAAGGGCAAGAAACTCTGCCTAGGCGAAGAAACGAGAGAGAAGAATAAAGCTGTGGTGGAAGGGAGAGTGAGACATGAGTCAGTCTACGAACGGCAAACATCCTTGAACTATCATATTCATGAAAACGCTGTATTGACGCGGTGCACACCTCAAGTGAGTATATATATAGACAGTACGAGGACTGATAGGATCACCCACTCTTGTCCTTGTCCGACAGGTCCTCCGGCGCCGATCCCGCCTCCGGCACCGTCCCAGTAATCGCCTCCTCCTCAATCGTCGACACCGGCCCCGTGAACCACTTGCGCGCATCCACAAAGTAGTACAGCGACGCGCCGCCCCAGACGGCCATGTTGATGACGACGGTGTAGTTCATCGTCTCCTTGTTGACGTCGGGGCCCGACGAGGGAAACATGGACAGCACGATGCCGTAGGCCAAGAAGACGACGGCAAAGACGGCCAGCGGCCGCGAAAAGGCGCCGAGGTAAAAGGCGCCCGGCTTGAAGCGGGACTCGCCCCAGACGAGGCGCGCCAGGATGGGCAGGCCCCAGGCCAGGTTGTTTCCGGCGACGGCGAGCGAGAAGAGCGCGGACGCGGCGGCCGACGCGATGAGGCACAGCAGGCCGAGGACGACGGCCACCAGCACGCAGCCCCAGATGGTGCGCAGCGGGATGTAGCCAAACGTCTTGCTGATGGGGCGGAAGAAGCCGGAAAAGGGCAGCGCGCCGTCGCGCGAGAACGCCCACATCTGGCGCGACGCGGCCACGAGGATGGAGATGCCCATCATGTACTGCACAATAAACAAAAACGACATGAAGCCCAGCGTGCCCTTTTTGCCGAGCGCGTCAAAGTAGATCTGCGCCATGGGCTGCCCGTAGACGGAGCCCAGCACGTTGTCAATGTTGGGGTCGATGCAGGCGGCCAGGACAATGACGAGCACAAAGCCCAGGCCCCAGCACATGCCAATGGACGACAGGATGCCCAGCGGCACGGCCTTGGCGGCGTTGGCGGCCTCCTCGGACATGTGCACGCACGAGTCGAACGCGCCAATGGTCCAGATGGGCGACAGCCACGCCAGCATAAACGTCCAGCCCTTGGGCCACGTCGTCAGGTTGTCGAGCGTGGCAAAGATGAAATGGCCGTCGTGGCGGTGGTGCCGCATGCCGACGGGCAGCGCGATGATCGTGGCCAGGATCAGCACCAGGTTGAGCACGACGGCCACGCTCTGCAGGCGGTTCATGACCTTGGTCAGCGTCGACGCCAGGATGCCGTGCGAGATGACGGTGGCCAGGAACACGGCGTACACGACGCCGTTGGACGGCGCCCAGTTGCCGTCGCGCGCAATGACAATGACGGAGCAGAACATGAGCGCAAAGCCGTAGTCGATGCTGCACAGGCCGCCCACCAGGCCCAGGCTGTTGCTGTAGCCCACCAGGAAGCTCAGGTAGTTGCGCGTGCGCGGGCTCGCGTAGTAGTGCGTCCAGTAGTACAGCCCGCCGCTCGTGGGCATGGCGCTGCCCAGCTCGGCCATGGACAGCCCGACCACGAAGATGCACGCGCTGGCCAGGAACCACGACCACACCATGCCGGCCGGGCCCGACGGCAGCGAAAACGCCAGCGTGCTGGCAATCGACGGCAGCAGGCCCATGATGGAAAAGGCAATGCCAAACACCTCGAGCGTGCTAAAGTTGCGTTTGAGCTCCTGCTTGTAGCCCATGGCGGCTGTCCATTAGCGGGGGGGTTGATTTCAGGTTAAGAAGAATTATTAAGAAGAATTATTGCCTACCCAACAGCTCGGCGTCGGCGGCGCTGGCTAGGTTGACGCCATTGTCGGCGGTGGTGAGTTTGGGATCCGGAGGGACCTCGACGTCGGATTGGATTGCCATGTTGTGTATGGCTGTGAAGTGGTGATGTCGATGTGACGAGTATTCGAAGTGACGTCTATCAACACAAGATAAAACAGGACGAGAAGAGAGAAGAGATAAAAACAGGGCGTCAGGTAGGACAAGATACAGGTTAATATGTAGCAACGGAGCTGTGGTTGCATGCGGTGCACCGACAGATGGTGAGCTTTGACCTCTTCTTTTATTTGTGTATCTTTTCTTTTCTTTTTCTTTTTTTCTTTTGATTTTTGATTCTTTAATTCTTGCTTCTTTTTACATACCCTCAAATATATTATCTCTCTTTCCTTCGCTATTTCTTTCTTTCGTACTCTTCTTTTAGCAGACTTCTCGCTTCAACCTACCCTTTTCCTCGCTTCTCTTCTTCTCCTTCCCTGCTACTACCAAAACGGAGATAATACACCAGATAACACCCAGATAGCCGTTCCCTTTACGGCCTATCTTTCCCGACCATCCTTGGGCCGTGGGGTGTTTTTCCATACAAACGCACAAAAGTACTGCATCCTCTGCTGCACCTGCAACGGGCCATGCAACGTCCCAGCAAGATGGGCCCCCTGTCCAGAGGAAAAGTGATCTGCGGACCGAGATAGAAGAAGAGATAAGGAGTCGGTATGACGTACGTAAAACAAAGCGATAGGCGCGAGCTGTCAATGCAGCTGCCATCATCTATCGCTTTTATAATCGGACTCACGTCTGCATGGCATCTGCTGCATGGTCTCTCGACCTGAGAACGCCTCGCTTGGCACGAAGCTTGGACGGTCTGGCCCCGGTTCAACGAATACAAAAGCCGGCGCCTTTACCGGTCTCGGCACGGGACCTTTGCAGCTGACTGACACGGGGGTCAATGCTGCACATCTACGGAGTACTCCGTCTTGCCGACCGGGACCAATTGTTGCCTCTGCTCCTCCGTATTGCCGGCCGTGACCTTTTTGCTCGCTGTCGCTCATGCTTAGTAATCATATCGCATCGTGAAAACCGCCTAGAACATCGAGGGCCGGTGACGGCATTCTGACGGAATGCAGAGAAGGTGCATTGCTGGTGGAGCATGTTCAATTGAATCCAATGTCATAAAATACGGCAAATGGATCATAAGACGAGAGAGATACCAAAGATACCAGAGATATCAGAGATTCTACGACCAAGATATCAGATTGGCTGTCGTTGGATACAGTACGAATACGTCGTAAAAAGACTGGGGCAATGTGACGGATAAGACTGGGTACAGCACCCTAGATCCACTATTCGGCCGTCCCTCTTTAAAATTTCTCGCTTATATAATCATGACACTGGATTTCACCCCTCATCGACGACACTGCCTGGCATCAACATCTACATCTACACCATGTACTGGCGGTAACTGCAATGTGATAACACTGTAAATAGATTAAAAACACGGACACCACGTAGTGCGAGGCTTTGAATCGAAAAGAGCCCAGGTGACAGATCCATCCTGCCCGCCGTCTGTCTTTTAGTGGGGTACGTACTTCGCGATACTTTCTGCACGCAATCCTCCGCCCACCACCGCGAGCCGAACAGCGTCACAACGCACCGTCTGCGACCGCTCCACGCTCCTCGCTTTTCGCTCCTACCGACCCTCGACTGGCCACCCATTTATAACTCGCTCCCTCTACCAGCCTTTCACCCCCCCCCCCCACCATGCCCGCCCGCCTAGACCCCGCGCGGCGGTACCGCATCGCCATCGGCTGCGAAGGGTCCGCCAACAAGCTCGGCGTCGGCGTCATCGCCCACCCCGTCGACAGCGACGGCAGGCCGCTGCGGGGCCTCGAGGGCAAGCCCGACGCCGCCATTGTGCTGTCCAACGTGCGCGACACCTTTGTCAGCCCGCCGGGCACAGGGTTCTTGCCGCGCGAGACCGCCGACCACCACCGCGCGCTGTTTGTGCAAGTCGCGCGGCGCGCGCTCGCCGACGCGGGTATTCAGCCGCACCAGATCGACTGCGTGTGCTTTACGCGGGGCCCGGGCATGGGCGCGCCGCTGGCGGCCGTGGGCGTGGCGGCGCGCACGCTGGCGCTGCTCTGGGGCAAGCCGCTCGTGGGCGTCAACCACTGCGTGGGCCACATTGAGATGGGCCGCGCGGTCACGGGCGCGACGCACCCGGTGGTGCTGTACGTGTCGGGCGGCAACTCGCAGGTCATTGCCTATGCGGGGCAGCGCTACCGCATCTTTGGCGAGACGCTCGACGTCGCCGTGGGCAACTGCCTCGACCGGTTTGCGCGCACGCTGCGGCTCAGCAACGACCCGGCGCCGGGGTACAACATTGAGCAGCTGGCCAAGGGGCCGTTTTGCGACACACCCGGAGGACCCGAGCGCGACCCGCTGCTGCTCGACCTGCCGTACGCCGTCAAGGGCATGGACTGCTCGTTCTCGGGCGTGCTGACGCGCGCCGACGAGTGGGCGGCGCAGATGCGCGCCGGCACGCCAGCACCCGACGGCCACAGCAAGATTACCCCCGCCGACCTCTGCTTCTCGCTGCAGGAGACCGTGTTCGCCATGCTCGTGGAGATCACGGAGCGCGCCATGGCGCACGTTGGCAGCAACCAGGTGCTGATCGTCGGCGGCGTCGGGTGCAACGAGCGCCTGCAGCAGATGATGGGCCAGATGGCCGCCGAGCGCAACGGCAGCGTCTACGCCACGGACGAGCGCTTCTGCATCGACAACGGCATCATGATTGCGCACGCCGGCCTGCTGGCCCACGAGACCGGCTTCGAAACGCCCCTGGCGCAGAGCTCGTGCACGCAGCGCTTCCGCACCGACGAGGTGCTGGTCAGCTGGCGGCAGGACTGAGGGTTTATCTGTTTTTCTGGATTTTTTTAATCGTTTTACAGCGGGTTCTGGGTTTTGTCATGGCGCAGTGGTTTCTTGCTATGATCATTCTGATAACGGTCTATATAAAATAAAATGGGAAGACGCGGCGTTGCACGTGATATACATGACCGACGGCTGCCTCTCCTGAATCCAAGAGTGAATAACAAGGACATTACCAACGGGAAACAACAAAAACCACAATAACATCAACACAAAAAAAAAAACGCACTGTTCTATCCCATGGTCAAAATAGCAGTCGATATAAAGAGAAGCCAGGCTAGTGCTTGTCATCGCCGCCTGTCGGCTTGTAGATGATGTTGGTCACAAACTAGAATGTCAGCATGGTCAAATAAAGGAAAACAAAACGCTTTGACACACCTTCGCCTTGTACCGCGTCGTCGCAGACACAGCAAGAATGTTATTCTTGATGCTGCTCGTGGCCAGGTGGTTGAGGATCGTGTAGTTGGGCATGTTCAACACGCTGTTGTCATCCTTAATGAGCGTGGCAGCGTTGAGAATCGGCTTGCCCAAAAACCCGGGCAGCGTCGGCGGCATGGGCAGGATCTCCGTCGCCAGCGCCGCCGAGTGGAAGTCGGGCGACTCGTCCGGCTGGTCATAGTCCACCAGGTACTGGGGCAGGTCGTGCGAGAACGCCGACGGCGCCGGCGCATCCTTCCACTTGGGCGCGCGGCTCGTCAGCTCGACCGACGAATCGGCGGCCACGAGCTCTTGCTGCGGCGGCGGCACTAATGATGCTGGCGATGCGGCTGTCTGAGCTGGAGCCGATGCCAGCGGCTTGGCCTGCTGCTGCTGCTGCTGCTGTGGTGGTGGGGGTTGTTGTTGTTGTTGCTTCTGCTGCTGCTGCTGCTGCTGCTGCTGCTGCTGTTGTGACTGCTGCTGTGACTGCTGCTTGGCGGACGGCTGTGACACGGATGCACCAGGTCCGGCCGGGTTACCGACGGCCCCTGCACCGGGGTTGCCGGCGACGACGGGGGCGCCGAGGACCGGCATCGGCGGCGGCGGCAGCATGCCCGAACTGTCCGAGGGCGGCGTGCTCATCGGGGCCACTTCAATGTAGTTGACCAGGTTGTTGCCAAAGTCGACCGTCGTCGGCAGGTCCCGCGACGTCTCCATCTGGCCGTCGACGATAAAGCGGATGTGATGTGTGCCGGGCAGAACGTTGATGGTGGTAGCAAATACGCCGGGAGACCCCTCTCTGTTGCAGCAAGTAGCGTCCGTTAGTCAGGTTTTCAGGTTTCATCGAAGCAATCCAGAGGCCACTGGCCACCACTTACACTGGGTGCATCCGCTGCTTCTTGTTCCACTGGAAAATGGTGCCGGTGACGTAGACCTTTTCGCCGCCGCGGTGCCACTCCAGCCGCGTCGGCACCGTGGGCCGTGTCTTGTCGACGCGCAACTCTTCCTCGTCGCCGTCCTCGTTGCCCACCGAGCTAAACGTCGACGACCGGTGCGTCAGCCCGTCGTTGTCGAGCGCCTCAATGTCGTCCCCGATGGAGTCGCCGTCCTCGGCTGGCGCGATGATGGGCGAGCCGGGCGTGTGCACCTCCTCCTCGATGGGCAAGGGTAGGCGCGGTGGCCGGGTCAGATACGAAACGTCCTGGATGCTGTTGTGTGCCAGCATGGGCACGTCCATGTTATCGTCAAACGGACTCAGCGGCGGCGGGGCATAGTCGATGGGCTGCGTCTGTGTTGCTGCCGCCTGCTCCACGTGCTCGGCCGAGATGCCGGTGCCAGTGCCGGTGCCGGTGCCAGTCACTGACAATGTAGGCTGGGGCACAGCAACGGGCTTGGACGGCGGCGGCGAGGTGAGTTTGGCGTTGGCGAATGGGGCGTTGCGAGAAGAGGGCGAGGCCGAGGCGGCGACAACGGCTTCGGCAGCGGTGGCATACGGCCGGGACGGGATGGAGCGGGAGGCGGACGACGACGACTGCGACGACGACGAGGTCGAGCCCTGGGCCTGCGCCATGGACTGCTCGGGCGGTGCGGCGGCGACGCGCTGGTTCTGCACGAGCGCGGGGTTCCTGGTGGTGATGGCGGCGGCGGGCTTGGCCTGAGCCTGCGCTTGAGCCTGAGCCTGAGCTTGTGCCTGGCCGTGCTGCTGGTACTGCTGCGACTGCTGCTGGTGCTGGTGGTTGTTCTGGTAGTGCTGGGAATGCGAATGGTGCTGCTGGTGATGTTGCAGCAGCGAGGGACGGCCGCCAGGGCTTGCGGAGCCGCTTCCGTCTGCCTTGGGGGAGGAGGCGTTATTCCCCATACTGGGCTGGGCGTAGTGTGTGTGCGCGAGATACGAGATACAGAGGGCAAAATGCAAATCCGGAGTAAGTGGTAGAAGTGGTGCTTTACTCGGTGTAGCGCCGGTACAGTTGCAACAGGGCTGTGGGTGGTGGTAGCACGGGTAGACTGTCGGGGGGGGGATGGTCTCTGGGGGGGGGGGGGGGGGGGGGGGTGGGGTGCGTTACAGAACGGACCCGAGCAAAGAGGGGTTCG
>JADHKN010000085.1:0-90179 GCA_019925475.1 Ophiostoma ips | reverse complement strand
TTTTTATATTTACTCCCGCGGTGTTTTTTTTTTTTTTATTATTCATTTCCCATTTCCCATTTTCCCTCTCCCCCCCCCCCCCCCCCCCCCCCCCCTCCACCCATCATGCGTTCCATGTACAGCCTCCTCTGCCTGCTGGGCCTTATGCTCGGCCTCGCCTTGGCAGCACCCGCCCCCGTGCCGGCCCAGCAGAGCGTCCAGAAGCGCTCCTTCAAGGTCGAGCGCATCCGGAATCCCAACTTCACCGGCCGCAACTCGCCCAAGCAGCTGCTCAAGGCCCACATCAAGTACGGCGCCAAGCCCAGCGAGGCCCTGGTCGAGCACGTCAAGAGACAGGAGATTGCCGCCAACGCGGCCGCCGTCGCCGCCCGGTCTGTTGTCGATGTGTACAGCCGCAGACGCGGTGGCAAGTACCACGGTGTCGGTGGTGCCACCGCCACGACTGCTGCTTCTGCCGTCTCGGTTGCCGATGAGCTCGCCGCGGCCGGCTTCAAGTCTGCCGGTACCAATGGTGCCAAGGGTGCCAAGAAGGGCGGCAAGGGTGCCAAGGGCTCGGCGTCCAGCGCCGCCGCTGCCGCCGGCGCCACGTCCTCCGGCACGGCTTCGTCCGCGGCCGCCGTGTCGTCCAACGGCATCGGCTCCGTCGTCAACACGCCCAAGCAGAACGACGTCGAGTACCTGAGCCCCGTCAACATTGGCGGCCAGACGCTGAACCTCGACTTTGACACGGGCTCGTCCGATCTGTGGGTCTTTAGCACCGAGCTGTCGGCCCAGGACACCACCGGCCACACGCTGTTCGACTCGACCAAGTCGTCCACCTTCCAGTCGCTCAAGGGCGCCACGTTCGCCGTGTCGTACGGCGACGGCTCCAACGTTGCCGGCATCGTCGGCACCGACACCGTCAACGTCGGCGGCGCCACCGTCACGTCGCAGGCCGTCGAGCTGGCCACGGCCGTGTCGCAGTCCTTTGTCACCGACACCGACACCGACGGTCTGCTGGGCCTGGCCTTCAGCACGCTCAACACCGTCCAGCCCGCGCAGCAAAAGACGTTTTTCGACAACATCAAGGCCGACCTGGCCGAGCCCGTCTTCACCGCCGACCTGCGCCACAACGCCAACGGCGCCTACGAGTTCGGCACCATTGACACGTCCAAGTTCACCGGCGACATGACCTTTGTCGACGTCAACACCACCCAGGGCTTCTGGCAGTTCTCCAGCTCCAGCTTTGCCGTCGACGGCGGCGCCGTCCAGACCGGCGGCGCCGGCCAGGCCATTGCCGACACCGGCACCACCCTGCTGCTCGTCAGCGCCGACATTGTCAACGCCTACTACTCCCAGGTCGACGGCGCCGTCAACAACGCCCAGGTCGGCGGCATCACCGTCCCCTGCGACGCCACCCTGCCCGACATCCAGCTCGAGGTCGGCGGCGCCATGGCCACCGTCAAGGGCACCGACATCCTCTTTGAGGAGGTCGCCGCCAACACCTGCTTCGGCGGCATGCAGGCCATCAGCGGCGACCTGATGATCTTTGGCGACATCTTCTTCAAGTCCAACTTTGTCGCCTTCAACAACGGCAACAACACCCTGGGTTTTGCCACCCACGCATAGAGGATTGTTCGTTTTAATTTAGCAGCAGCAGAAAAGAGGATCAACCTGTAATATAGACGCCATCTTTTTGAGGCATTTGCTTGCTTTCAAAATTCATTTCCTTCTCACCATCTTGTTGTACTTCGTAGTCTGTGATTGTGATTGTGATTTGCTTTTGACCTGCACCTCCGGCATGTAGTTGCACAGGTACTCCGAGGTACTCTGTATGAATCTGTTGATTGTCTTAGCGGAAGCCCCCAGTGGAACGCGAAACAAGTTTCAGGCATGCAAAACAACTTTGCGCCATGCGCACTCACGGAATGATCCCCTCCAGGATGATCCTCTCCCCCTCCACCGCGAAGCTGGCCGGCTGCTCACAGCTCCGTCACCACCGACGCTGGCTCCTGTTTCCCGCGTTCCTTGCAGACTGCTGCGTAGCTTGCGAGAAAGGTCTCCATGTCCGCCCCCCGCTGGTCCGCCGGCGTGCTGTGGCAGTGCTCGAGCAGGACCTGGCACACCTGGTAGGCCCAGTTCTCTCTGCTGCGTATGGCCGTGTCTTCTGGCACCCCGCGGTAGTCGTCCAGGGCATGCCGCCGCGAGGCCTCTTGGATGGGGGCGCCGTGCTGCAGCAGCAGCCGCATGATGGCCAGCTTCGTGGCCCAGGGGCCCGAATACATCTCCTCGTACTGACTCATCGCCCCAAGACAATCGCGCCGTGGCTTCTCCTCCTCCTCCTCCTCCTCTCCTTGCTTCTTCCGCACAGTCATGCCGGCCTTGAGAAACAGCGGCAGCATCTCGAGTATGTAGCTGCATGAGTTTTCAAACCATTTCGCACCTCCACAAAACAGCTCGTCTCCTCTGCGGTTGGCATCGGCACCCGCGTCCAGACACATTTGGACAACGTGTCTCTGATGTTCCAGCGTTGTTGGTCCCGGTGTTAACCAAGTGGGCATCTCCTGCAGGAGCTCGTCTGCGAGGCTGGCCGTCAGCGGCTCCTCTGTCGCAGCGAAAAATTCCACAATGGTTTTGTAATTTTGACGGCCAGCAAGCCAGGACAAGGCTTCCTTGGTGTACTGAGCGCCGTGCCGCACGAGTACCTCGACGACCGACCCCTGGTCGTGCCTGAGGTGGCTGACATGGTATGATAGCAGATGGTCGGGGTGCACCGCCCACGAGTTGTTGCACGTGTGGGCGTAGCGCAGAAGCAGCTCGACCATCTCGGAGCAGCCAGTCGAGCACGCCAGGTGCACGACAGTCCAGAGTTCTTCGTGCTGATAGCCCCAGTGGCCGTCGCGGTAGCTCGTCGCTTCTTCGACTTTCTCAGCCTCATCCTCATCCACAAAATTCCGGGCTGGGGGTGGTGGGCCTGCCAGGGAGATACCGACACCATGTGTGAGCAAAAGTTGCGCCGTGGAGAGGTGGCTTCTCTCAACAGCCAAGTAGAGCGTCTCGTTGCAGTGGAGATTGTGCGCCATTCGAAGGGGCCTGTAGGCGTCGGCGCCATGTCGAAGCAGCCACGAGACAATGCTGTCCACGCCCCTATGCACGGCAATGTGGAGTGGCGGCAGATACTTCATGGAGATACAATGCTCGGGAAACTCGTCGTCTTCAGTGATTCTGTAAACGTCACGCCGCTTGCCAAAGTTCTTGAACATGCCGTCGTTCTGCACGCCGCGGTCGACGTCGCCCGGCTGCAAGTGGCAGAGCCGCTCGACCTTGGCCAGCCAGGCCTCGGACAAGGCACACGTCTCGGGCTGCTCGGGAACAGCACAGGCTGCAGCCCAAGCAATCACAGTCGTAAGGTCGTGCGAACGAGGCACCGCGTGTATGCGATACAGCCACGGATCCCACCGCCTTTGATATGCGCGATTGACACGGCTGAGCCGGGCCAGCTCGGCGGGAGAAAGAATGTCGCGGATCATCATGACCAGCTCGATCGGCAGTGCGTCCAACATCCTGAGCCAGCACCAGTTGAGGCCAGTTGATGATGTTTTGCTGCTGCTGTTGATGTCGATGTCGATACCGTTGATGTCGGTCGATGCCGTTGATGTCGATGTCGATGCTCTGATGTCGATGCTGTCGTGTGCGTGTGCCGTGGAACTACCGGTGTAAATCAGCCTGAAGTGTTAGATAAGACGCGGTCACGAGACAGTCTGACATATGCATGCATACAGCGCGCGTCGAAACCAGGTTAGTGCTTACACAACAGAAACCAACAGAAACAGTTCCTAAAATTGACAAGGTATCCAAATAGAAAGTAAAAGTGAAAGCAGCGTGAAACAAATGCAAACGCCTCCGACTGGACCAGGAATGCGAGATGAATGACAAGCGGGTGAGAGCTTATCTCTGCAACAAAAAAGCAAATGTTCCTGGCAGTCAATGCAAGCCAAACCGACGACAAGAAAAAAAAGAAAAAAAAAAAGAAAACATGGCCAAAAATGCTTAAGATGCCGTGCTCAGACGGGACTCGGAAAAGACACCGCAGAAGAGACTAGACTTGGACCAAGACCGAACAGACAATCGATGCACCAAATATCCCTAATATGCGCCGAGCAGAAAAAAAACCAAAGCCGGTCGTCCAGGATATATCACCAAAAAATGCCAATAAACAAGAAACCCGAAAATCCCGAGACCCTCACACGCCCATGTGGTTGGGCCGCCGTGATGGGATGAGGATCTCGCTCTCCGAGTCCGACGAGTCGTCTGCCGATGCGGCCGCCGCGCGGTCCAGCATCTTCTCGATATCGTCCTCGTCCAACACTGGCCGCGGCTTCGACTTGACGCTCAGGCCCGACGACATGGGGAGCGGCACCCGGATCCGCGGAGTCGGCATGTCCGCGCCGTTGGCACGTCTCTTGGGCGTGCCCTTGTTGGACCGTGCATACGGCGAGACGTACGGGTCATCGAGAACCATGTCGCTCGCAGTGCGGCTGTGGCCACGCCCACGGCCGCCGGCCGCGTAGAGCTGTGATCCGCTAAAGGTTTGCGCGTGCGGCCGGCCCGACGGCAGGCTTTTGCGGGGTCCGTTGGGAAGCGCGTGGCGTTGCGGGCTCGCAGTCGTGGTGATGGCCAGCGGCGACTGAAGTTGGCGCTGGGGCTCGTTGTGGCCCGAGGGCAGCGGCTGTGATGCCGACGTGTACAAGGAGGCGTTCTTCATGTTGGCCGAGTTCCCGGGGCTGCTCATGAACAACAGCGTCTCGATTGCGTCCTGTTCGCGGACGTTCTGGTGCGGTGAGAACACCATCCGCTCGCCCATCGTCGGCGCATGGTGGTTGGTCTGGTCAAAAGCCGGCGTGTGCGGGCTGGCGCCCTGCGAGTAGGAATGGGCGAGTGGCGGAGGAACATAGGCGGGGTTTGAGTTTCTACGCGACAGGGAGCTTGGCCGAGAGGGCTGGATGGTGGCGGGGGGGGCGAGCGACCGCGCGGGCTGCGCAGACGACGAAGCCGTGATCCCGGTCCGAGGAGGGGCCAGCGGCGAGGCCAGTGGTGGTGTGGACTGGGCGCTGTGCGAGGAGCTCTGCTGTGATGAAGAGGTAAAGGCCGGCGGTGCTTCGTGCCCCGGCAAAGCAGTGCGACTGTTGGGCGCTGCTATGGCCGTGCTGGCCGCGGAGACTGTGCTTTGGCTGGCAAAGCTCTGGTGCCGCCGGTGGGGAGGGCGCGTCGCCTGTATCCGCGGGCTTGCTGACGCGCCGTGCCGGCCGTGGCCGTTGGCTGCCGGTGCCGATGATGAGGGCGACGTGGCGTTCTGTGTCAAAGTCTCCACCTGGTCCAGCGAATGCGTCTGCCAGCCGTTGTTGACCTTGACCATGGCATAGGAGAGACGCGTCTTAAGCTCAGCGGACAGCTCGCCGATGCGGCCGGCGGCAGCGGAGGAGACGCTCAGCGTGCTCGTGTTCCGCGAGTGACCGTGACCGTGGCTGTGGCTGTGGCCGAAGCCAGCACCAAAGACTGGCGACGTGGCCGACTCCTTCACCGAGCCGTCGGCAGTCCGCTTGCGCGATGCAGCAGCGCCGTCGCCCGCACCCGGCGTCGTCGCGTCGTCCATTCTCTGCCGCGTTGCTGCGAGTCGCGAAAGTTGGTGCAGCTGTGATTCTTGGCTGGACGGGTCGTTGTCAACGCTGTACGAATTCACTGTCGTGCTCCCGTTGACGCTGCCACTGCCGCCGCCGCCTGTGCTCAGTTCGGCTTCGCTGAGTGCTGGGGTGAAGAGCCGATCCGTGTCGGTGCTGGCACTCGTGTCTGCGCTGCTGTTGGTGTCTTGCGAGTCGTTGCTCGTGCCGTTGCCGTAGTATGCGTGGTGGGATCCTTGTGATGCTTGCGAAGCCTGTGATGGTGGTAGTGTAGATTGTTGCGTGGTGTGGCTATCCTGGTTGAGGAGTTTCTGTGATGGGTGTGCGGGCAGTTTCTCTGCGTTGGCAAAAATGTCCAGTGCTGAATGGGCGTGATAGAGTGACGAGGTCGCAAATGAAGACGTAGAAGCGCCAAGCGCGTCGGACCTGTCGGAGAGGCGTGGGAGCACGTCTCTGACAGGTTGTGTGTTCCGGCTGTAGTGAGCGTCGCGATCCATGGTCACCAAGAGCCTCGAGCGGTCAAGGTAAGCCGAGGACGAAGATACAAATGGTTACGGGAGCTGGTAGACGCGTCTAGTTCAGCCCGAGTGTCGACTGAAGAGGTCCGAAGAGCACGAGGGCGATGCAGTTGCTTCCTGAGGCTGATTGGCCCAGCAAGAAAAGTGTCGGCAGGAAACAGTGTGGGAGGGCGGAGGGCGGAGGGCGGCAGCCAATCTGTGTTGGATCGGAGGCGTGGAGGAGAAAGAAGAAAGTACCCGGGGGAGGAGAGAGGGGGGGGGTTGCTCAAAGAGGGCTGGTTGTTGGCGGCGTTTTCGCGTCCGTTGCGTTGTGTTGCCCGAGCAGGGATAGGGTGTGAACGGGGGAGGGACTGGTAGAGCGAAAAAGTGGTAGTTTATGCTTGTTGATACACGTATGCTGGATAATGAATGCAGAGAGTCGATTCCATTCGGCGCGTGGTGGCGTCGTCGTCAATTGGCGACTGTGATCGAGAAAGAGACGGAGAACGAGCACGCCGCGTAAAAAGCACGGGAAAGCTGATGGGCAAGAGAGAGGGCGGGGGGTCCTTAAAGAGGAGAAGAGAGTGGAAGAGAGGAGACGGACGGGTCAAGAGGAGAGGCGCGCGGGAAAGGCGACCCATGAAATGGAACAAGAGCCAAATGACGAGGAAAAACGAGAAGAGGCAAAAGGATGAATGAGGGCGATGACGACGCTAGCCAAGTCGCGCGGGCTTTGGAGTGATTGTCGGTCTCTGTCGCCCACAGTCCCAGTGTAAGACGTGCTGGAGAGGAGTCCCACCGCCACGGGGCAGCGCGTGACACGATTGATTCTGGGCGGCCTTTCTTCAAGGCAACACGATTTTCTTAGCAACAGACGCGGGAACCAACTGGACCGACCAACTAAGGACAACAGACACTTGTCGACGTTGTGTGGAGCAGGACGCTTGTTGGAATACGCGACGCAGCTGCGGGTCGCACATAAAGAATACAGAGAAAGAGAAGAAGGGCAAAGTGAAGTTGGGAATACGAAATACGTCTCAATGGTGATGCGATGCGAACAGGTCCTGCGTCAAGCGCGGGGGGAGGAGGGAGGGGAGGACGAGAGACAACCCGAGGAATGAGGGAGTGCGCGCAAACAGGAAGGAGGGGTGGTGAAAAATAAAAATGGGAAGGACCACACGGCCGAAAGCGACAAAATAGGAAGCAACGAGACATGGAATTACGCCAAAAAACGGTGAAGAAAAGAAAAGGGAAATGGCGAAACTGCTGGCAGCAGGCGCGACAGCGGCGCCTAGCACTAATTTACGTCATCTCCTCTCTGTCTGTCTGTTGGCTATGGCTCTTTCTTTTACCAATTGTGTTTTCTTTCCGTCGTTCCTTCTTTCATTCTTTCAAGTCAGCTTTACGATTACTTCTTCTCCTTCTTCTTCCTCTCCTTCTCTCTCTTTCTTTTTTGCTCTCCTTCCTATTTAGCAAAGGTTACAACGCGTCTCGCGATAATCCACGCTAGCGGCCAGTCACGTTTGTGTTCATGCAGCGGGCCAGACAGGCCGGGAAGGGCCAACGGCCCTTGCCTTCCCTGGAACGAATCGGAGAACTCGTGCACAAGCAGGAGTGGGAGTCGCGCCTGCTGTTTTGGGGACACACGCTGCATCGCACCTGCATTCTCCTCGTACAAATCATACTGCGCAGGACTGCTCCTTCCCTGACTGGCAGCCACGCACCTGCAGGTGGAGGAGCAGGACGTGGCAGGAGTGGTAACGTCCCTCTGAAACGGCAGGCGCGTCCCGAGTAAACAATACAGTACGGAGTAAATAAACAGTGGCATAAAGTAAGCAGTCTTGCCCTTACGTCTTGCTAGTACGGAGTGCGGAGAGGGAGAGTCGGTACGGCTACTCCGTAGGCAATTGAAGCTGAGACGAACAAAGAAGGAGCGATCTGGTTGAGACATTGGCGAGTAGGCCGTGCCGTTTAACGTTTTGCTTTCACCAGTTCAGCACGCATCACGCCGCTGTACTCGTACATGGCAAGCATCCTCGGGTCGCTACTTTTCGCAGCATTTTTTCTACAGAGTACTGCTGCTTGAGACAGTTGAAAGCGGAAAAGCGGGACGTGCAGGTGGCAATTCAGCAATGTCGCGTAGCGGGGCAGAAAACTTTTGTTCAACGCGATATCACGTGGCAGTGATGGTGGTATTCACATGATGCATCAGGTGACGAAATTATGCTCCACTTTTTGTGCGCATTGTTCGGTGGTATTTTTATCCAGAAATATGCACTCAGTACGATGTACTCGTACCGTTGTTTACTTGTACGAGTACAGTATAAGTGGAAAAACTCCGGCAGATCTACGCGGAGATCGTGTAAGTCAGCCTCGGCATCACATCGATGACCTGAAGCAGCAACATCGAAACGCCTCAAAACGACTCGCTTTTGTATAATCCTCAAGGAGAAGAATAAGATGCGGTGAATTGTGAGCCTTCGGAAAAATATACGAGTAAGCCCGAGTCTTCTTGTTATCAAAATTTAACGGAAAGGTACTTTTTGAAAAATGTGAAAGAGCCAACAGGCATCATCGCAGGCGTTATAACGTGACCGGACACCCATTATATTAAGAAATAAAAAACACACGCACACACACACACACAATATAAATAAAATATAGAGGGAGGAAGGCAGGCAATATATGCAGAGGTGGAAGGTACCCCCCCTCCCGGTCATCTTCTTCTTGTCAACCATCGCTCATATTTTCACACCACCATCCCATCAACCAAAACACTACAATCAGATTCCTACTCTTCCGTCCCATCATCTACTCCCACTGCAGTCAATTTTCAGCAGAAATTTCACCAGCATTATCACCCGGTTTCAAATATACTTTCACAGCCATGACGGTGAAAACTTCGCACACGGCCCGTGCAGGTGAGGCCTTCTCGGGACGGCCGATAAGCATCAAGGTGATCGCCAAGTCTCGTCGGACTCATCAGGCTGCCAGGATGGCTACCCAGCATCCATCGGATGGCCCGACAGCCTCGCCCCGGAATTTCGCCGAGACTTGCGAGATCAAGGACAACTGGACCATCTCCAGCGGTCGCCTGGCCTGGAAGCGGCCTCGCTGGGTGCCCAAGAACGGGAAGGAGCTAGCTCTCCGCGCGGCACTGCGGGCTTACAAGCTGCCCGCCGAGGATGTGTCTGGATGCTTTATCCAGGCACTGAAGCATGTGCACATCACCTGGAGAGACGCTGGCCACCCCGGCGAGGCCCATCGTCCCATTGCCATTCTGAACATTGCCCGCCGGGATAATTTCTGCACGGAGCAGCCCGCCACCAAGACAATCATCCTCGACTACCACAAGGCCCCTGGTGCGCTGCCTCCTGTTTGGCCCATCAAAATTGTCTTTGTCTCCAAGTCAGATGCCTCGGCATAGGCGGAGGCCGAGCCAGAACAGGCCGTCTTGATCCAGGCAGGATATCAAACCTTTGACCCCCAGCCTTCCCTCTTTGCTCTTTGATCCAGGCAGGATATCATATTGTTGACCCCCAGCCTTTCCTTTTTGCTCGTTAATCCCTTTGTTTGCGTTTACTGATATCTTTTTTTTTATGTTTTCCCCTTCTATTTTTTACTGCTTTGTTTTGGTTTTGTTTTGCCTAGCTTTGTTCGGTGCTTGGAGTTATGGAGTCATTATGCGGTCTATGTTTCTAGACTGGCCCGGAGTTCGGTCACGGTTGTTTCCTGGGTCTGTCTACAATTCTGTATGCCTGTTGATGGTGATGTTTTCTCAATGGTTCGTTATGGGAAGTCTATTGGGAGGAGACACGAGAAACATGCCCTTGGCGTTTTTGTATCGCATAGTGTTGTTTTGTTTTACTGGACTGTTGTTGATCACCAGACGAGCCTGTCCTGATGTCGTCGGACAGCTCGTTGATACACTCGATTGGATTATCATCCTATCCGGCTATCATTGGTTATCATGGGACGGGTTTCATGTTTAACATTCTTTTTAGCTTAATTACATTTTTTTTTGATTATATTCATTGCCAGACTTAGCCACACAGCGTGTGTTCACATAGCCAAAGTAGCCACAAAATCATGTTAATACAGCGGTAGTTGTTATTTTCACAATAAAAAGCCAGTGATGGCTTCCAGAAACACTCTAGATACAGTGTAGAGACGGATGCTGTCAAGACCATGCCGTGACATAATATGTTATTTACCTAAGCAACGACTGAAGGACATGGCAACGAAGAGAACAGGAAAGCGCGATGTGAGGTCTTTCCCCATGCATAGAGATAGAGAGGTGATGGGGTGATGGGAAGGAGCACCGGGCAACCAGAAGGGCATCGCGACTTCCGCATCAAGACAGCTTTGTTTATTATCACACGCCTTGCTGCCTTCTTGCATCGTCTTCTCCCAACATCTCAACCACTCAACCACACAAGCTGACAACGTCCAGCGTGTGTCCCCTACCCAGAAAACCCCTCCTAGTCAGCCTTTTCCCATCAATCTTTTCTCAATATTGACATAGCCGCTATACATATTTTATTGAGCACTCCTGCACGCCACTCACAGGATGCGGTATGCTTCCTCGATAGCCCTCGGGCTACTTCAAATCGCGTCCGTCTACGCAACATCACCTGTTGTCCTCGAGACGAACAAAGACGTGCCAGATGGCTGGATGTTCAAGTCGTTTCCTCCCGGAAACACATCCCTTGGCATTTCCATCGCCTTGACTCAGCCGAGGCTGGCCGACCTCGAGGCCGTCCTTCTTCAAGGGGCATCCTCTCACTCCCAATCCCAGACGCCTGCCTTGTTCTCGTTTGACCAGATTGCAGCCTTTCAAAAGCCAGCTGATGATGCTGCTTCCACTGTGATATCCTGGCTCAACAGACATGGCGTGACTGGAGCCGTTGCCGATGGGCCTTGGGTGAAGGCCAACACCACGGTCGAGGCCTTGCACAGCCTGTTTGACGCCGACATGGCCTACTACACATACAATGGAAGCACCGCCGGGGAGAGAGAGCACACCGTCCTGCGCACCCTCTCCTACTCAATCCCGGATTCCCTGTCCAGCTATGTGGACTTTGTCTATCCCCTCGCCCATTTCATGCCACCCCGCGGAAATGACAGCGGGCCAAAGCAAAACAACAGAAGACGGCTGAGCCGGCGGGGCAGCCTCCGCAGCAGTGCTCCGGTGCAAGCAGGCGTCTGCGAGCCAAATGCCGTGTCTCCCAACTGCATCCGGGCGGTCTACAATTGGCCGCCAACTCTGAGACCCAAGTCCATATCACCTGCTCGCCTTGGCGTCGCCGGGTTTCTGGAAGAGTACATCAATTTCGAAGACGTGTCGGCATTCTTCCACCGGTACGGGCTCCCTTTACCAGGCTTCCGGCGCTCAAGACTCAGAGCGGAGCTCATCAATGGCGGCGTGAATGCCCAAAAACCCCGGGTCCTGGCTGGTCTCGAGGCATCGTTGGATGTGCAGTATTCCATGGCCCTGTCTCCGCCGGCGCAAGTTTCCTTCTACAGCACTGGCGGCCGGGGCGAGCAGATTGGCGACGACGGGCATCTGGTGGGTGAGCTGTACTCGACCAATGAGCCGTTCCTGTTCTTTCTGGGGTACCTGCTGTCATTGCCCGACTCTGTGCTGCCGCACGTCCTGTCAATCTCATACAGCGACGACGAGCAGTCGGTCCCTCGGCCATATGCCGCGCGCGTGTGCCAGCTCTTTATGCAGCTGGCAGCGCGCGGTACAACTGTACTTGTGGCGTCGGGCGACGGAGGCGGCAGCGGCATTGGGCACGATGCATGCAAGCGCAACGACGGGTCGGGTCGGCAGGCGATGCTGCCCACGTTCCCGGCATCGTGTCCGTGGGTGACGGCTGTGGGTGCCACGGACTCGCCCATTGTTGAACCATACACCAGCGTTGAACCATACAGCCGCGCCAGCATACCGGCACCACCGAAAGTTGCGGCATACTACAGTTCTGGCGGGTTCAGCAACTACTTTGATCGGCCGGCCTGGCAGAACGAGAGCGTCCATGCCTACATCTCGGGGCAGGCCGGGCAGGACAAGGAGGGACTTTTCAACCAAAGCGGCCGCGCGATACCGGATATCGCGGCGATGGGCAGCGGGTTCGAAGTGATCAGCGGCGGGTGGATGACGTCGGTTGACGGAACCAGTGCCAGCACGCCCGTGGTGGCCGCCATGGTGATGATGGCCAATGACGCACGGCTGCGGGCGGGCAAGCCGCCGCTAGGCTGGCTCAACCCGATACTGTACCTGGACGTTGTCCAGCGTGTTCTGCAGGATATCACGGAGGGCGTGAGCCGGGGCTGTGCCATTGACAAGACGCAGGTGACGGGATGGCCCGCGACACCTGGATGGGATGCTGTGACGGGGCTGGGGGTTCCCAGCGATGTTACGGCGTTTGTGAAGATTCTCTCGGAGGTGTGATGTTGATGAGTGGTCCTGCGGAAGGTTTCAGTTTCGAGTATTACAGTTTCGAGTATTACTAGAATGCATTCTTTATTTTCAGTACTCTATACCCATCCCATCACCCCACTGCCAAGAGTTGACCGGCCTACGCACACAGACTGACACAGCCGGTGGACGAGTCCTCCTCAAAGATGCCGCCGTAGATGATGCCCTCGTCGATGCCGGTCTCCTGGACGCCGTTGTGGGCAATGTCGCTGCCGCCGTCGAGGGGCTTCTTGAGCATGCCAAAGTGGAACTGGCCCTGTCCGCTGATGTCGTTGGGCAGGGCGGCGGTGACTGGCTTGAGCGGCGAGTTGCCGGTGGAAAAGTAGACTTGCGTAGTCCTAGTTTGTCAGCGGGAGGGAGAGAAAAGAGAGAAAAGGATGGGGAAGGGGGGACGTACAGGTTGTTAAAGTCGAGGGTGACGGCAAAGTTGCTAAAGACGCCGGGGGCAAAGGGGGTGCTGAAGAGGACCTGCGGGGGGTTGGCGTTGACGTTGCCAAACAGCTGGAGCATGCTGGGGTCTGTGCTGCTGTCGTTGGCGCTGCTGCCGAGGATGGTGCCGGTCTTGAGGACGAGCTGGTTGGTGCTAAAGTCGCTGCTCTCGAGGAAGACGAGCTGGTACTCGTGCGACAGGTTGAGGGCGCGCTGCGGGTCGGGCATGAGCGAAAAGTGCAGCGTCTTGACGCCGAGCGTGGACGCGTCGGTGCCGTTGTTGCTGGCCGGCAGCAGCTCGGCGCGGCGGAAGCCGGTCTGGACGTTGTCGGCGCTGGGGGCGAAGATGGACGCGTCGCTGATGGTGACCTCGAGGGGGACCGTAGCCGAGTCGAACTGGCTTGTTAGTGCACGACTGGAGGGGGGGGGGGGGATACAAAAACAGGGGACGTACAAGAGAGCCGGCGATGGCGGGCAGCTGGAGGAGCTCACTGAACTTGAGGCCTGTGGGTGTTAGTTTGGTGGCAGACAAAAAAAAAAAGAGAAGAAAAGAGAGAGAGAACTCACCCTTGCCAAAGACGTTGCCGGAGCTGTAGAGGCCGTTGCTGGCGTCAAAGTCCGCAAGACTCATGTTGGCGGGAACGCGGCCGTCGAACTGGATGGCGCACTTTTGCGCGGCGGCCAGCAGCGGCATGGCCAGGAGAGCAAGATGAGAAGGCATTTTGAAGAAAAGATGAAGATGCGATGTAAGTAAAGTTAGGACCAGCCAGATAAAGAAAGAAGAAACAAAGATGAGGATGAGCAGATCAGATGAAAAAAAAAAAAAAGCCGGGGATGAGCCCAAATATATACCCCCCCAGAGTCCAATCCCGCAAGTCGCGATCGAGGTGGCACCGCATCCACGGAGTTGGGTGCACGTCCGACCCCGTCGTCCGGCACTGCGGCGACCGTTTTGTTTCAGGCTGTTCTTCTTCTTCTTCTTCTACATCGCCCTTGGCGGGTCGTTTGAGGTCCCTCGTGATGGCACGCTTGGCAGGGGGCCGTTTCTCTGCATCTACCGTTGAGCACTTCAGGCTCAAGTGGACATTTTCAAGCGAGAAAAAACAGCCCCCAAGAAAACTGCGCAATGCAACGCCAAGCTGGGCATTGATGTCTTGTCTTTATTATCTTCCACTCTGGCTCAATGTCGTATGTCCACCATTTTTCAACAGCTGTACACCCGACGTCTCATCACTGCCTTTCTTCCATCTTTTTCTTTTTTATACTGCCCGTTCCATTGAGCAGATTACCTCTCTCCTGAACTCCTCCTGAATTGCCCTTCTCAACAAGTCGTTCTGAACGAAAGTGAGGCTATTCCCGTTTTGCCGCTGTAACATGTGATTGGCTAATGTGCTATCCCAAGACAAATGCGGTGTCACCACGGTCGAGTCGGGCGGTGGCACTGCAGACCGATCATGAACAATATAGAACGGAAACAATGAAGCAATACTCGTAAACAATACTCGTAGAGAGAATGGAACTTGCGGAATATTTGCACAGAGACGATATCACGAATATGGTAGCGCGTGGCTGACTAAGCATGCGATTGGCAGAAGATCGGACGGACATTACATCTTCAATGATCTCTGCCACTGCTACAATACGAGTGCCTAAACCTGTCGGTATTGTTGGTTAGTTGTTCACCAGCGAGTCGTGAACAGCAGACTGCCTTGACACATTTACAATGCGTCTTCTCTCGTCTGATCAGCGTCACATGACTCCGGTCTTTAAATCTTCATGGACGGGGCTCACGCGCGCGCGCCCGCGCATACTCCGTACAAGGAAAGCGCGACGACAGTGAGTCGTGCACCTTCTTCATCCCAGAAGAAGAAGAAGAAGAAGAGAGACGCTTCTCTGCTTGCTGTTTGCGGTAAAAATACAGCACATGACCGCGTGCCGCCTTAATAAGCGCTCCGACTGAATCAGCAGCCCTCTCTCTTTCTCTTTTTTTTTTTTTTTTTTTTTTTTTTGTGGTACAGAAAACTAAAGATCAAAACCCACTGTGACCTCCCCGCAAACTGGCATGCAAAACCACCCCTGCGCGCGCTACTCGTACACCACCCACTGAAGCCCCCAGGGCCTGAACGCGCCGTACGACATACAAGCAGCAGCCCACGGTCCGCTTTATTTACTTTCCCACCACCTAAATTGACTCGCCCACCGCCCGTCACGCCGTCACGCCGTCACGCCGTCCCCCAAAGCCATTGCGCCCAACCACGACGGAAGCAGGACTGTTTTGACGCGTCGTTTTTCTTTTTGCAGACGTTTTTTATTCTTTTTTTTATTCTTACCTGGACAGTTGGGTTTCTTTTTTGCCGTTGCACACGCCCGACACAAATTGACCGCCTCGCCGTCGACACACCAGGCGCGTCAACCGGCCGACGACGACGACGACGACGACGACGACGACGACGACGACAGAGACAAAACGACGACGCAGAGCTGCAATGCTTGAATAGACCCCATTTTGGAGACTGAGAATTGGTTAGCAGTGCAGACCGCAAACACATATATCAAACCCCGTCCTTACGCAACATGCCGACCAGCCACGTGCTGCCGGAGTCGGCCGAGCTGCTCCAGGACATTGCCGATGCGCTGTGGAAGGCGAAAAAGGTGCTGGTGGTCACGGGCGCCGGCATCAGCACCAACTCGGGGATCCCGGTATGTGGAAGTGCGCGCTTCGAGTGTTTTTGAATGTATTACTGACGGCGTAGGATTTCCGGTCGAGAAATGGTCTCTACTCTCTGATCCAAGCCCAGTTTGATGCTGCAGCGACCGGCGACGACGTCGGAGGAGCGGAAGACGTCAAGGACGAGAAAGTCACCAAAGACGAGCCCGTCTCAAAACGACAGAGAGTCTCGCGAGACCAGCCCACGCCGAGCAGCCAGGACACGACGGCCTCGGACGCCGAACGCGCCCCGACGCGGAGGAGTTTGCGACGACTGGGCGGCGGCAGCAGCAGCACTCTCAACACCAGCACAAGTACAAGTACGAGCACGAGCACGAGTACAAGTACGAGCCGGTCGTGCAGCCCAACAACCAACCACGCCGCGCGGCCACGGAGACGGAGCCCGCGAATCTCGCCCAACCCCACGGACGACGACGGCCCTACCGTAGTCCTGCCCGCCCTGCACCCGACCCGAGCATCGGCATCGGCTATGCGGACACCACAGAACAAGACGCGCGCGAGCATCCTGGCCGCAAGCGACTCCATCGAGTGTCTCGGGTCCCATCCCATGAGCTCGTCGCCGCTGTCGTCGCCGCCGTCGGTGCTGTTTGACCCGTCGGAGCGGTTTGGCATGTCGCCGCTGGCGGTGTCGGCCTGCTCGTCTGATGCCGAGTCAGACACGGACGAGAAGGTGGAGGAGAAAGCGGACGAGACGTCCTGCTCCCAGCCGGCCCAACCTAGCCAGCAGACGTCGTCTTCGTCGGCTGCTACCAGCAGCAAAGGCCTGACGACGATGAAGGGCCGCGACCTGTTTGACGCGTCGATTTGGGCGGACCCCGTCAAGACGTCGGTGTTTTACACGTTTGCCACGACGCTGCGGCAAAAGGTGCGCGAGGTGGTGCCGACGCGCAGCCACGAGTTCATCACGCACCTGCGCGACGCCAACAAGCTGGTGCGCTGCTACACGCAAAACATTGACGAGATTGAGGAAAAGGTCGGCCTGTCGACGAGCCTGAACCTGGGGCCGGGCAAGAAGGGCCGGTTCTCGACGCGGTCGCTGTCGCGCATGTCGTCTGGCGAGACGGCGGAGGAGGATGGCAAGGACACCAAAGACGCCGGGTCACAGGAGATGCCGCCATCAGCCGCCGAGGACGCAGACAAGGACAAAGCACAGCAGCAGCAGCAGCCGCCGCCGCCACCCCCCCGCCGGGACCCGTCGTTCCGCGGCGTGGAGTGCGTGTTCTTGCACGGCTCGCTGCGGCAGCTGCGGTGTTTCCGGTGCGGGCAGACGACGCCGTGGGACGAGGACGGGCGCGAGCACGAGACGCTGTCGGGGCGGCAGCCGAGCTGTCCGCGGTGTGCGGGGGCGACGGCGGCGCGCGAGGGCCGCGGCAAGCGGGCGCTGGCGGTGGGCAAGCTGCGGCCGGACATTGTGCTGTACGGCGAGGAGCACCCCAACGCGCACCTGATCTCGCCGATTGTGCAGCACGACCTGTCGCTGGCGCCGGACCTGCTGCTGATCCTGGGCACGAGTCTGAAAGTGCACGGGCTGAAGGTGCTGGTGCGCGAGTTTGCCAAGGCGGTGCACACGCGCGGCGGGTCGGTGGTGTTTGTGAACCTGACGAAGCCGCCCGAGAGCGTGTGGTCGGACGTGATCGACTACTGGGTGCAGTGGGACTGCGACGCGTGGGTGGCGGACGTGCAGGCGAAGAAGCCGGTGCCGGGGGCGGTGGCGGAGGAGAAGAAGAAGCGGAAGAGCACGGGCAGCAGGCGACGGGCGAGCGCGAGCGAGTTTAAATCTGAAGACAGCACGCTCACGATCAACATTGACGTGGCCGCCGACGACAGCAAGGCGGCCGATCTGTCGGACGGGTGCATCGCGGTGCAGAGGGAGCCGCCCAAGAAGCCACGCAAGCCACGGAAGCCGAGGACGGCCAAGGACAAGGACGGCGAGCTGGTTGCCGAGCCAGAGGCCGGCGGTCAGGCGGAGACGGAGACGGAGACAAAACAAGTTGTCGTGACTACGGCGACCGACGCAGAGGCAGCTGAGACAGCGCCGACCGAGGCACCGGCCAAGGCCGTCCGGGCCCGGAAGAGAAAGCCGCGGCACTCGGCACCCGCGGCCATGGAGGCCAAGCTGGAGATTGTGCTCGATCTCGCACAGAAGCAGCCCGTGCACGAGACGCCGGTTCCAGTGCCAGTGCCTGTGCCGGTGCTGCGCCGCCTGCAGCCCAAGCCAAAGGACGAGCCCGTGCTGCCCCGGCCGCTCGCCGAAATTGCGCCCAACACGGTGGCGGCCACCACCACCACCACCAACAACAACACCAACAAGCCCGACAACTACTCGATCCTGTCGGCCGTCAAGGCCAACCCGCGGCAGCGACGGACCAAGAAGATCTTTGAGATTGGCGGCGTCGGCAACGGCGGCGCGCCTGTGCTCGTGGCGGCGCAGGTCAGCAGCGAGGCGAAGCAGCGAGGCAAGCAGCGAAGATCAACAGCGGTGGCGGCGGCGGCAGCGGCGGCGTCTACGGCTACACTGCGCGCGCGTGCCAAGTCGATGGGCAGCGCGGGCAGCCCAGCAGGCAGCCTGGGTGGCAGCCCAGTTGGCAACCCAATGGACATTACCTCGCTGCTGTCGTCGGAGCCGTCGTCGCCGTCGGAGCCGACCACGGACACGGCGCCGGACGGGACACCCGGCATGGACAACACCGCCGATGCCGATGCCGACGCCGATGCCAACGTCGACGCCGACGCATGGTCGGGCACGGACCGCATTGCCGAGCAGCTTATGAACGAGCTCGGCGCGTTGCCGTTGCCGTCGTCGTCATCGTTGCCGTCGTCGTCGTCACCCCCCTACGCAACCCTGCCGCCCGTGCGCCAGCACTTTGCTGACCAGTTCCGGCCACAGTGGACACGCGGCGCGTTTGCCCTGCACGACCCGCTCTGCCGGCACTACGACTATCCGCCGCCGTGGCCGCAGGAGTGGAGCTGCACGGACCAGCTGGAGCGGGAGGCGCGCGAGCGGGCGGCGGACCAGCGGCTGCAGCTGGCGACGGGGCAGGGGGGTTGATTTTTAGTATGGTCTGAGATACGTTTATGTTAATGATATACCCTTGGCAGTTGTGCAGTTTTGGTGTTGTTTCGGTATTGTGGTTACAGTGGTTACAGTGGTACAGTGGTTACAGTGGTACAGTGGTTACAGTGGTACAGTGGTTACAGTGGTACAGTGGTTACAGTGGTTACAGCGGTAGCATTACAGCGCTCAGCATTGGTTACAGTGGATAGCGGTTACAGCAATACAATTCAGCACTTACAGCACTTACAGCCCTATAATCCAGCAGCTACAGCGCTCATACGCATATCACTACCGCCCCCACTCTCAACTGCAGCGCCCCTCAATCTTACCATCCAAACAAGTATAAACAACATGGACAGCCCCTACGCCAGAGAGCTCGAGGTGGCCACGCGCGTGGTCGAGCAGGCCGCGCGCCTCAGCCTGGCGGTGCTGCCGAACCAGGACAAGGGCGCGTTTGACAAGGTGGACGCCGGCAGCGAGCACGAGCGCAACCTGGGTCCCGTGACCATTGGCGACTTTGCCATCCAGGCGCTGCTGACGGCGTCGCTGCACGCGGCGTTTCCGGGGGATGCCTTTGTGGGCGAGGAGGACGCGCGGGCGCTGCGGGGGGATGCGGTGCTGCGCCAGCGGGTATGGGACACGCTGGTTGGGACGGTTGGTGGTGGTAGTAGTACTGAAGGCCTGCCGGCCGACATCAGCCTCCCCCCCAACGCCGACGCCATGTGCGACATGATCGACCGCTGCCAGGGCGCGCCCGGCCCCGGCCGCGTGTGGGTGTTTGACCCGATCGACGGCACCAAGACGTTTCTGCGGCGCGAGATGTTTGCCATCAACGTGGCGCTGCTCGTCGACGGGCAGCAGACGGTGGCCGTCGTGGCGTGTCCGCTGCTGTCGCCGGAGCTGGCGGACCCCACGATGACAATCCAAAACGACTCGATCGATCCCACGGGCCGCGGCAGTCTGCTGTACGCCGTGCGCGGCCACGGCGCCTATGTGCGGGCGCTCACGGACACGGGCGGTGAGTGCCGCCGCTTGCCGCCGCTCGAGCCAACGCGCCAGCTGCGCCCCGTGACGTGCGATTTCATGCAGGACTCGGCGCTCGACGGCGTGCACCGGGCGGTGGCGGTGCGGCTGGGCGTGGCGTACCCGGGCAGCGACCTGCTGGGGTGGGTGCCGCGGTGGGCGGCGCTGGCGACGGGCTGGGCCAACACGACGGTGTGGGTGTACCGGCGGCGCGACCGGCACGCCAAGGTGTGGGACCACGCGGGCGCGATGCTGCTGTTTGAGGAGGTGGGCGGGCGCATCACGGACGTGGACGGGCGGGCGATCGACCTGCTGGCGGGGCGCAAGCTGGTGCGCAACTACGGCTTTGTGGCGGCGCCGGCGGACGCGCACGCGACGGTGCTGGCGGCGGTGCGGGACGTGCTGCGGGAGCAGGGGCGGGGTGAGTTGTTGGGGGGCGATGCGTGAATCTAAAAGTAGGAGCAAAAGTATTTGATATAAAAAGTGAGGCTACATTCGAGGCTATTTTCGATGTAAACTTGGATGTGATGTCGTGAGAATAAATGTGGGGCGAATAGTAGCATTAGTCATTCTACCAGCACTACCCCCTATCCACACTGTATGTAAGCACATCCGCCGCTTACACGACATCCCACCGAAACTCTACCACCAACACGCCATGGCCGATCTTGTTGATGGCAGCAGCCACAGAACTGTAGCACCGTTGCGTCCACCGTCAAGAGACGCCGCCTACTACCGCAACCTCTACAAAGACCGGCTCGACTTTCAGGATCTCGCGCGCGGCGACGCCGAGTTTGCCAAGTTGTGAGTTATCTCTCCAAATCCTTCAAACAAGAGAGCATGACTGACAGACAGCCTCCGCAATGGCAGCATCGACTTCCGCGACCCGGCCGCCGTCATGCAGCTGACCAAGACGCTGCTGCGGCGCGACTTTGGCCTCGCCGTGACGCTGCCGCCCGACCGCCTGTGTCCGCCCGTGCCCAACCGCCACGCCTATGTGCAGTGGATCGGCGCGCTGCTGGCCTGTACTGGTGCCGAAGAAGACGTGGTCGGCGCCGACGTCGGCACGGGCGCCAGCTGCATCTACCCGCTGTTGGCGTGCACGCAGCACCCGGCGTGGCGCTTTGTGGCCACCGACATTGACGCGACGAGCCTCGCGAGCGCTCGGGCCAATGTCGAGCGGAACGGCCTGCAGCATCGGATCCGTGTTGTGCAAAGGGCGGGGGAAGATGCTCTTATACCTATTGGTGAAGGGGACGAAGAGGACCTGCCGCGGCGGCTCGCGTTTGTCATGACCAACCCGCCGTTCTACGCCTCGGCCGCCGACATGGACGCGTCGGCCCAGGCCAAAGCCCAGCCGCCGCACAGCGCGTGCACGGGCGCGCCGGTAGAGATGGTTTATGAGGGAGGTGAGGGCGGAGAAATCGCCTTCGTGGGCCGCCTCATCGCCGAGTCGGCGCGCCTGCGGTGCCGCGTCCGCTGGTACACGGCCATGGTCGGCAAGCTGTCGAGCCTCGTCACGCTGGTCGCGCGGCTGCGGCACGCCGATGTCGGCGTCGACAACTACGCCGTGGCCGCGCTCGTTGCCGGCTCCAAGACGCGGCGCTGGGCGCTGGGCTGGAGCTACGGCGCACGGCGGCCGACGGTGCACGTGGCGCGGGGATGGGCGGGCGGCGGCCTCGACAGCTGTCGGCACATTCTGCCGCCCATTACCGAGGTGGACGTCTGGCGCGTGCCGGCCGGGACCGGGCCGGCGACGACGGCCTCGGCCATTGGCGCCGCGCTCGATGCCACGATGCAGGGCCTGGAGCTTATTTCCTGGACATGGGATGCCACAGCACTTTATGGCACGGGCAAGGCACGCGCCAACGTCTGGGGCCGGGCATGGCGGCGGAAGAAGAAGCGGGAGGCGGCCGGGGCGGAGACCGCAACGGCGGCCATGAATGTGGACGTGACCTCCGCCGACGACGCGTGCGCCTTTGGCTTTGCCGTGGCCGTGCGCGTCGGCGTCGCCGAGACCACCGTCACCTGTCGCTGGCTCGAGGGCCACAGCGACGTCCTCTACCAGAGCTTCTGCGGGTTTCTCAAGACGCAGCTGAATTTGATTCACATTGATTGATGCTATTATATAAAACAAGAACACAAGAACAATAATAAAGATATCCCAGGCTACCACCTCCGACCACCGCGCCCCCGGCCAAAACCGCCCCGGCCGCCCGTCGGGTCGTAGCCGCCAAACCCGCCCTGGTTGCCGCCGAACCCGCCGTTGCCGTAGCCGCCACCGCCGCCGCCCGGCCCGCCACCACCACCGCCACCACCTCCGCCGCCGCCGCCGCCCATCTGCGCCATCATGTTGGCCAGCGTCGCCGGGTCCATCTGGCTCGGGTCGATGCCCGACGCCATCATCTGCTGCAGCATCGGCTGCATCTCCGGCGGGATGCTGCTCATGTCCATGCCAGTGCCGCTGTTGTTGTTGCTGTTGCCGCCGCCGCCGCCGCCTGCCCCGGCCGCACCCTGGCCGGCACTGTTGCCGGCATTACCGCCGGCGGCATTGTTGTTGTTGCTGTTGTTGCCGCCGTTGTTGGTGGTGGTGGTGGTGGTGCCGGTGGAATTGCCAGCTGCTGTCATGCCGGCACCAGCATTGCCACCAGCACCGGCCGGGCCCGCGCCACCCGCAACGTTGCCAGCACCACCACTACCAGGACCGCCAGGACCGCCCATGGCCTGCATTGCCTGCATCCCCGGCATCGGCATCCCCGGCATCGGCATCCCCGGCATGCCCATGCCCGGCATAGCGCCCATGGGCCCCATGCCCCCCATGGCCCCCATGGCCCCCATCCCGCCCATCCCGCCCATCCCGCCCATCATCATCATGTTAAACTCCTCCATCATCTCCTTGTTGGACTTGGCCACGGCGTCCTGGTTGTAGTCGCTGCGCAGCGTCTCCTGCTTCTGCGCGTACAGCGCCCACGTGAACTCGTCAAAGCCGTAGTTGAAGTAGTCGCTGAGGTCGGTGCCGGGCATGCGCCACGGCTTGTCGTTGTCGGCCAGGTCGACGTCGATGTTGACCTGCGTAATGGGCTTGCCCGTGGGCTTGTGGATGGGCACGGCGTTGATGTCAATGTCGGATGTCGCCACAGCCGGGTAGTCGGTCGAGGGCGTGCCTTTTGTTGTTGCTGCTGTTGCTGCTGCTGTCTTGGCCTTGCCGCCGGCCGTCAGTTCGGGCTTGGCCGACCCGGGAGCCGCTGCCGCCGCCGCCCCCGACGCCGGGCCGGAGCCGTCTGCGGCGGACCGCTGTGGTATGTTGTGGATGTCGCTGTATTTGGATTGTCTGTTTTGTCAGTTATACGACGTAGGTCCTCCAAGATAGAGAATAGAAAGACCTACGGTGGAGGTGCTGCTTTGGATCCGTCCTTGTGCTCCATGATAATGTCAATATCCGAGTCGTCGTCCTCCTCCTCCTCGCCCTCGTCCTCCCCCTCCCCCTCCCCTGCGCCCGCACCGTCTTCCTCCATGGCGTTGCCGCCGTCGGCCGCGTCGCCGTCGCCGTCTAGATCATAGTCGTCGGCCTGGTCCTCTTTTGCATCATCATCATCTGCCTTTGCCTCTGCTTTTGCGTCGGCAGCTTTGGTCGCGTGTGCTGCGCCGCCTGGCGCTGGCGCTGTGGCTGTCTCGTCGGCCTTGTGCGTCGACGTCTCGACCTCGGTGTCCTCGGGCGCGTAAAAGTCGTCGTCGTCGTCGATATCCATTGTGCTGGTGGTTGAATGGTTGTTCTTCTAGCTACCGTTCAATGATGCTCGATGCTCGACGCTACAACAGCTGTAGAATCAAGCTGCGCCCCACGTGATCCAGCAGCCGCATCTAGAAGGCGGTGTAATAGCGTGTCGCGAAAGGCTGGCAGGTGCGTGAGAATTAGACGCGCCTGGGCGCCCAGCGGCAGAACGACAAACCTGAAAAAAGAAAACAGGGAAAAAGAACGGCGCGATCAAAAAGTCGCCGAACGCGAAGGTGCGACCGTAGATAAAAAAGAGATAGAGAGATTCAGGCAAGCACGGCCATTTCCCGATCGCGTCACTTTTTTTTTTTTTGGCTCGCAGCTCCTTCCGTTGGCTGCTGGTGGTTTCTGATTTTCGTGTTTATTTATTTTCTCTTTTTTATTAGCTACATTTTTAATTACCAAAAACAGCCACCGCCTTTGTGCCCGTGCTCCCCAATACACCGTACACGGCCCCCCCCCCAAATGGCGCTTGCACGTTCTGCCAGTGCTGGGGGATTGAGCATCAACACAGGCGGTCTCTTTGGCACGGCAGCATCCCAACCAACGACGACGACGACGACGGCCGCGACATCAACAGCAGCAGGCACTCTTTTTGGCGCGCCAGCAGCATCTACTCCAGTGACGACAGCGACGACAGCGACAGCCCCGGCCACAAACATGTTTGGCGCAGCCGCAGCAGCAAAGCCGCCCGCGACCGGCGGCGGTCTGTTTGGACAGCCGACGACGACGACGACGACGGCGCCGGCATCGGGCGGTCTGTTTGGTGCTGCTGCAGCTACGACGACAACGGCGCCGGCAGCAGGTGGTCTTTTCGGTGGTGGTGCAGCTACGACGACAACGGCGCCAGCAGCAGGTGGCCTATTTGGTGGTGGTGCTGCCACAACGGCTCCTGCATCTGGAGGCTTGTTTGGAGCTGCTGCCACGACGGCGCCCAAGCCATCGCTGTTTGGCGCACCAGCAGCAAGCACAGCAGCCGCTACGACTACGACGGCGCCTGCGACGGGCGGGCTGTTCGGTGCCAGCACAGCTCAGTCGACGACAGCACCTGCATCGGGCGGCCTGTTTGGCGCCAGCACAGCTCAGTCGGCAGCGCCCGCGTCCGGTGGTCTCTTTGGTGCCAGCACGGCCCAACCGCAATCACAGACACAGACACAGCAACAACAACAGCAACAACAGCAACAGCAGGTCGTGCCCGGCGTGCGCATCGACCTGTCCAACCTGCGGGGCACGACGCGCTTCAACGACCTGCAGGAGGGCCTGCAAAACACCATCATCGCCATCGACAGCAAGATCCAGTCGTACATTGAGCAGAAGAACCAGGTGGAGGCGTTCCTGCCGGCGCACGCCGAGAGCCTCGAGGCGATCCCGGGCGACGTCAAGTTTGTGGCGCGCAAGTACGACGGCGTGTCGGCGGCCATGGCGTCGGACCTGCAGACGATCCAGTCGCTGCGCGAGACGGTCAAGGAGGACGCCGAGCACGCGCAGCTGAGCTTCAAGGCCCTGGACAACCAGAAGCTGCCGGCGCAGTTCCACACGTCGGGGCTGTGGTCGGGGCCGGGCAAGAAGGCGGGCGGTGGTGGTGGTGGACGCGACGGCCGTGACGGCGGGCGTGATGGTGATCGCGAGCGCGGCGGCGCAACGTCGACAGCAATGGCGGAGAACGGCCGCACGGACCTGATCAACTACTTTTCCGACACGGGCGACGAGATCGGCGCGCAGCTGCGCAAGCTGGAGGCCAACCTGGGCGAGATCGAGGTGCACATGTACAGCGTGCAGGCGGGCTTGCTGGAGCAGCTGCAGCGGATCACGGCGGCGTCGGGCGGCGGGTCAGCGATGGGCGGCGCGGGGGCGATGGGCGGCGGCGGGGGGGCCGGCAGCGGCGACGGCGGCAGCTCGGCCGACAGCAAGGTGGCCGAGCTGGCGGCGGTGCTGCGCGACTTTGAGGAGAGCATCCTGACGGTGGCGAGCGTTGTGGGCAGCGCGCGCGAGAGCATGACGGGGCTGCAGCTGGGGGGGTTCCTGCGGCGGTAGCTGTGCTGTCTTTGTTTGTTTGTTTCCCATCTGCTTCTGTTCCTGTTTAATCTCGCCTTGTCTTCTATATCTTGATGTTTAGTTGTATTAAATCATAAGTCATTACTGCAGTCTATCAGCCTGTTAAAAGACGCCCGAGTACCCAAAACGCCTCACCTCCCCTTCACCCTACACCCCCCCTAGTACATCCCCTCGTCGCCGCCGCCATCGTCGCCGTAGTCGTCGCCGTAGTCGTCGTCGTCGCCGTTGTCAAAGGCCGCCTCGGCGTTGTAGTCGCCCTCCTCGTCGTCGTCGTACTCCTCGTCCTCGACGCCGTCGTAGTCGTCCTCGTCCTCGACCAGCTCAAACTCGAGGTTGTCCTCGTTGTCGGCGCCCAGGTTCTTGAACTTTTCCAGCTGCTCCAGCGCCTTGTGCGTGCCTGTTTCGTTGTTGTCGGCTGAGTCTTTTGTGATTTGGAAAATCTCCTCGGCCGTGCGCCGCGCCGTCACGTCCGACAGAGCCAGCACCTTGCGGCTGCCCAGGGCACGAGTCCCCGCCGCCGCCCGCCCGTCGTTGCCCTCGAGCGTCGGCCACAGCTCGGGCGGGAACAGGTCGCGGCTGAACGGCCGCGCGGCCAGGTCGGGCAGCGCGCGCTCGACGGTCTGGAAGCGGTGCGAGTACATGGGCACGGCCGTGAACGGGTCGACGGTGGCCTTGTTGCGCACGCCGTACTGCTGGTTGATCTGGTCCTGGCCATAGGCCTTGCTGGCGCCGCCGCCGCCAATTTCTGGACCAGGACCTTTGAGGGTGCGCGTCTGCGTGTACAGGGGGCTGGCATGGGTCTGTTCGCGCACGAGCAGGAAGCAGTCGACGACGCGGCGCTCCTGGTCGGTCGCCGGGGCCGCCGATGGGGTTATGAATGGCTGTTCCTCTTAGTATGAATCTCCTTTATGAATATAAAAGCCGGCCTACCGGAAACAGCTCGACTGGCTTGGAGTCGGCCTTCATCGTCGGGTCGTCGGACCACGGCGCGCCGAACCCGCCGCGCCGGCCGCCGCGCGCACCGCCACGGCCGCCGCCTCGACCGCCGCGCATTGTGTGTATGGGGTGGGGGTGGGAGGGGTGAGTGGTTTGTGTTGGATTGGGTGTACAGAGTACAGCGTCGGCTGAGATGGATGCAGATATACGGTTTGCCGTTGAACAGTGGAAGTCGTCTTTCAACGAAAGGTTAGTCAGCACGCAAGTTTGTTGTTTTTTTTCTGCCCGGCATTTCTGACGCTAGCGTTAGCAGCACATGCGCCGTCGTCGCCCACCGCCTGCCTTTCTTGCAGTGCGCCAACGCACTAAAGGCACCGTGCGCTAGCCCCGCGTTTCCGTATTAGTAGAGCCATTCGGGAAAGAGCGATCTCGCCAGCGGGAGCTCCTGCAGGCAGAACACTGACGAACTCGACGACGCGGTGCTGCCTTCTGGGTATATATTATTATATAATCAGTTTGGCTGCCTTTATGGCATTGTGTACAGCTGCTGCTGCTGCGTGCCCCCTAATAATATTGATTGCAGTTTAATTCACTTCATCACACCAACTCCCACCGCCAACATGCCGTCTAGCACCGACGTCGCCGTGCCCGGTCTGTCTGAGCTCGACCAGCACGTGGACGCGCTGCTGTCGCAGTCGACCAGCAGCAGCACTGACCTTGATCCCGCCCTTTTTGACAATCTCAAGCTGAGGGTCACCGAGGACAACGCCGGCGCCATCGCCGCCGTCCTGCTGCCCAAGCTCGTCGCCCTGCTCCAGAGCTCCGCCGTCGTGCTCGCCGGCCAGGGCCCGCTCGTCAACACCGAGGCTGTCTGCCCCCTCGCCATCAAGCTGCTGCGCCAGCCCGTCTTTGCGTTTGCCGATGCGCTCGCGCTCGCGCCCACGGCCACGCTCGTCGACGCGCTCGGCCGCGACGCCACGCCCGCCACCAACAAGCTCGGCCTGGCCGTGCTGGACAAGGCCGTCGGAAGTGCTGACCTCGCCACCCTCGCGCGCGATGAAAATGCGCCGCTGCTGCAGGCGCTGCTGGTGTGCTGGCTCACGAGCCCCGACACCGGCGTCGGCGACACGGCCGAGCGCGTCCTGCTCAAGCTGCTGGGCGCCGACCGCAATGGGCCGCTGTGGGACGGCGTTTTCCGTTCTCATTACGAGCAGATAATTCTGACGGCCTGCCGCACGGGCCTCGACGACGGCACGGGCCTCGACGAGGACAGCACGCCCGACGAGGACGGCGCGGTCAAGACGGCGCCGCAAAAGTCCATTGCGCAGGCCCGCGTGCTGGGCATCCTGCCGGCGCTGGCGTGTCTCAACTTTCGCCGTGTCGCTACGAGCAGTGGTACATCTTCGGGGGCGCCCCCGCTGCTCGAGTTTGCCTGGTACCGCATGGTCGACGAGCGCGATCCCCTGATGAAGCGCAACCTCTACAGCTTCTACGTCGACGTCGTCGGCCGCACACGCTGCTTTCTCACTGCAACTGGCAGCCGGAGCCATCCCCGCCGCATCGCCGACATTGCCGACGCCGAGCTGCGCTTCCAGGCCGAGACGCTGAGCGGCCTCGTGCACATGGTGGCGGTCGAGAACCCGGCGCTACTGGCCCAGCTGCGGGCGCTGCCCAACGAGGCGGCGGTGGCGGCGGAGCACGGGCTGGTGACGCGCGAGGACGCCGAGGACATGCGGACGTGGGTCGGGCTGCTGCTGGAGCCGGTGCAGTCGACGCTGTCGATGCGGTAGTTTTTTTTTTTTTTTTTTTTTTTTTTTTGAGCATATTATGTTGATCACGGTAGTTGTTTTTAATGATTTTATGATTTCATATGCTATGACGTTTGACAAGAGTAGGCTGCATTTATGAGTGGTGAAAGAACTATTAAATAACGAGAAGTAAAATATCAAGGAAGAGAAATATAACAAAATAAAATAAAATAAAAATCTGCCCATTTGGACAGGGCAATCTGCCTATTAAAGCCTATCAAATGCTTGTTATAAAAAACCTACATCAATCCTCCTCTTCCACGTACGGCCATAGATACTGGAAAGCACGGGATCCCGTCCGCTCTCCCCTAGTTAAACCAGTAATCGGTGGATTAGTAGTTGGGTCGGTGACGACCAGCGAATACCCGCTGCTGTACGTTTTTTTTCTTCTGTTTTTTAATGTCATTTTTCTGATTCTCTTTATTTTTGCCGTTGTCTTGACGAAGTTGATAGTCGGCCCAAATAGGAAATAATACGTAATAAATAGTGATTACATAATATTGCCGGTTTGACTATATTCTGAACTTTGTTAAGTTTCGATATCAACCCTTACATTCGACGGCAATACTTCGTAGTAACTAGCTTCGGTGTTGAGTATTATATTTATACAGACATAGCAAACCGTATGGGAAGACAATAACGGCCCCCGTTAATATTCAACGCATAGTAAATCAGACGTAGCTTGCTTTTCCTTTGCTATAGACAGCCCTTTATCAAACAACATGCAACAACGACCACCCTTTTCTTCTATAATAGCGGGCCACGGCACGCCTCGGCAGACAACCAACGCGAACAGGAACAGTAGAAAGTACAATATATGCCAATGCCCGGGGGAAGAAGAAACTGGCAGAAAACTGGCAGAAAACAGCGAACGACAAAAATACACAAACCAGAACACAAACTACAAACGACAAAAAGAAAAAAAGAAAAAAAGACCAGAAAAGAGAAAAAAAAAAAAAAATCACTCCTGCATCGACGGCGAGTGCATCCGCCGCCCCATGAACTTGGTGCTCGCATCGCCGCCCTCCGAGTCCACGGTAGCCGTGCCGCCGCCGCCGCCGCCGCCAACGCCCTCGTTCGTCGTCGTCGATGTCGTCGCCATGCTCATGACGCTGTCGCCGCGCCGCCGCCGCCGCACCGGCGTCGCGTCCGCCGCTTCCGGGCTCGATTGGCCGCCGCTGCCGCCGCCGCCGTCAACAATACCCAGGCTCACCTCGCCGACGCGCCGCAGCACCTGCACAATGGCGCTGCGCAGCTCGAGGCTCAGCTCGCGGCCCAGCAGCTCGATGATGCTGGGGTAAAAGTCGCGCAGGTGCTCGAGGAAGGCGGCCTCGGGGAAGTAGTGCGCGTAGCCCTCGAGCACGTCGACGACGACGGGCCGCCACGCGATAATGTTGCGGTGCTGGCTCTCGTCCTCGAGCTCCATGTAGCCCAGCAAGATGTCCTTGCACAGCGGCACGAGCGCGCTCTCGACGTCGGCGCGCCGGGCCTGCCGCTCGGCCGACTGGTCGGCGTACATCTTGAAGAGGATGGCGACGTAGGTAGCCGCCGACCCGGACTCCTGCTTGAGCAGGTTGGGCGGCTGCTTCATGAACCCCTCGCGCCACAGCCGCATGCGCAGCTCCTTGTCGTTGTTGAAGCGGCGCGCAAACAAAAAGGACTTCTTGAGCAGCGCCATGAGCCGCAGCAGCTCGGCCGACGGGATCTGCGCGTAGACGACCTCGTTGCTAAACAGCTCGTTGACCGTCTCGATCATCAGCAGCTGCAGCACGCAGCGCGAGATGATGCGGTTGAAGAAGCGCCGGCGCGCGGCTGTGACCACGACGGGCTGCTGCTGCAGGGTGCTGGAGGGCTTGAACTCCTCGAGGGGGGGGTGCTGCGACGTCGGGTCGACGGAGATGATGGACGGTGCGCGTGGGGGTTTTTCCTCCTGGGCAGCCTTGTCCTCCCCTTCCTCCTCCTCCTCGCCGTCGTGAGCAGTCACGGTCGTGCTGGGCACCGACAGTGTCGACACGCCGTCCCCTTCGCCATCGCCGTTGGCACTGGCACTGGCACCGCCGGCACTGCCAGCCCCCCCGTTGATCTTCAGCGACATCTCATCGGCCGCCGGCGCCAGCCCCGGCGTCAGCGGGTAGCCAAAGTCCAGCGCGCCCGCTGCCGCCGGGTTGAGCGTCGTGGCCGCAAACAGCTGGTACGCCGTCGTGCGCTCAAACAGCTCGCAAAAGGCGCCGACAATCTTGGCCCAGTGCTCGGGCGAGAACTTGTGGACGTTTTGCAGAATCAGCTGCTGCAGGCAGTTGCTGCCGATGCGCGCAATGGTGTCGTTCTCCTGCAGGATGCACAGCGCCAGCAGCTCGAGGAAGCGGTCCAGCATGTACTCGAGCGCGTCAAAGAAATGCGTAAACAGCGTGATCATGTTGCGCAGCGCCTGGATCATCGTCGTCGACAGCCACACCGACAGCTCCTCGTGGCTCAGCACATTCGACATTTCCGGCCGCGACCGCAGCACCATGAAGATGGGGTACAGCTGCTGGCGCCACAGAATGTCCCAAAAGTCCGACGGGAAGTCGCCGCCGTACCGCAGCAGCGTCTCGAAAAAGTAGTTGAGCGCGTTGGACCGCACCTCGAGGTCCTCGCCCGTCATGAGCACGTCGTGGAAGGCAAACAGCACGGGGAACCAGAACCCTTCCTCGACGGACGTGCGGCTCTGCTGCTGCTCCGTCGTGGTGGTGGTGGTGGTGGTGGTGGTGGTCGCCGCCGTATCATCCACACCCACCCGCGACAGCGGACACTCGGGCGTCTTCAGCATCTTGGGCACCACCGCCTTGAGCGTCTCCATGGCCTGCAGGCTCTTCTTCTGGAAGCGGATGTTCTTGCTGAACTCGGTCAGACACACAATCAGGTCCGTAAAGGCGCCCTGCGCAATCACCACGCCGAACCGCGTGCGGAACACCTGCGTCACATTCTCAAACGCCATGTTCACGATGCTCTCGGCCGGATCGCGCGCCGCCACCGTGAAAGCCCCAAACATGGTGCGCCACCCGGACCGGATGTTCTCGCCGCGCGCCTGGATCATCTGGATCAGGCACCGCAGCGCCATGTCCTTGACGTGGATGTTGCTCGAGTTGGCCATGACGTGCTCAAAGGGCTTGAGAAAGTCCTTTTGGAACTTGAAGCCGGGAAGCTCCTCCAGCTCCATGAACCGCATCGACAGCTGCCGCAGCGAGTCCAGCGCGAAGAACACCACCGCCTCGTTGGCGTGCGACCCGATCTTGTTGAAGTGGTCGCCCAGCACGTCCCAGATGCTCGTCCACTCGAACCGCACGCGCGTCATGTTGTAGTAGCTAATCTCCACAATCTTCTGCAGGCTGTACATGCGCGGGTTGTCGTTGCTCCCCGACACCTTGATCTCGTCCCAGCTGACCTCGGTCAGCGCCTGCGCAAAGTGCCCGATCGCGTCGCCGTTGAGGTTGGCCGTGTTGGTGAAGATCCGGTCCATGCTCTTGATCGTGTCGTCCGACGTCAGGTCCGACGCGATCTCGAGCGACGAGAACCCGTTGGGGCCCGTCGGCGCCCGAGGCCGTTGCTGCTGCTGTAGCTGCGACTTGCGATCGCCCCCGGCCAGACTACTGATGCTTCCCCCGCGCTCCTTGGCCGGCGGCACAAACCGCGCCTTGGACACGTCCGGCACCGAGTTGGCGTCGATGCCGCTCGCCATCAGCTGCAGCCGCTCCAGCTGGCTGACCGAAATCAAAATGTCCTTCCACGACTCGCGCAGGTAGTTGCCCTCCGTGTACCCCAGCTCCAGCAGCACCCGCAGCGCCTCGTAGTTCTTGGCGTACAGCTCCTGCACGTTGTTGAGGTTGGCCGCGTTGCGCAGCGCCGAGATGAACGCCGCGCGCGGCGTCGCCAGCTCAAACTGGCACGCAATCTTGGTCGCCAGCTTCATGCCTTCCAGGCACAGCCGGTTGACCTCGAGGTTGTGCGCGTTCTGCATCTGGCTGCTAAACGCCGAAAAGTACGACATCCACGTCACGTCAAACATGGGCCCAATGTGCTTGAAGCTCATTGCCGGCACAAACCGCACGCCGCCGCTGCTGCTGATGTAGGCGTTGCTGCCGCTGCCGTAGCCGTTGCCGCTGCCGCTGCCACCACCACCACCCCCCGCCTTGTTGGCGTGCCGCCGCTGGCTGCGGAACAAATTCTTAAACAGCTGCTCCGACCGCAGCGCAATCTCCTCCGACTGCTGCACGTACGCCTCGCGCTGCAGGTCGCGGCCCACGCTCGAAAACGCCCCCGCCAGCCCCGTCGGCTGCGGCGTCGCCGGCAGCGTGCCCGCCGCCGCCGCCGCCGCCCGCTCGCTGTTGAGCACAATCTCGTTGCTCGCAATCTCGTCGTAGATGCCAATCAGGTACTCGTCCGGCAGGTCCGCGTTGTCGTTGATGCCGCGGTTGTTGCGGATAAAGTCCTGCCGCGTCATCCGCTTGACCACCTGCGTGCTGTGCAGGTCCGTGTTGAGCATGATCACCGAGTACGCCAGCACGTACGCCGTGTCCGCATTGGCAAACGCGTTCGGGTTGCCGTCGTTGTACCGCTCCGCAAACTTGAGCATGAACCGGTCAATCTTCTGCGCCTCGCCGGGCAGCCGGAACGACTGCAAAAACTGCCGCAGCGCGTCCACAAACCGCCGCTTCGTGAAATTCATCGTGTTGACAAACGCGTGCATCGTCTCAATGTTCTTGGGGTCGCCCTCGCCCAGGTACTCGCCGATCTGCGTCTTGTTGAGCCGCTCCTCGCTCGCCAGGAACCGCGCCACGTCCTCTGGCGAGTCGCTCGGGATGAAGCCCTGCTCCACCAGCATCTTGATGCCGCGCTTCGGCTTGAAGTTGAACGCCTTGATCGCCGTCGACAGCGCCGTCTTGCGCGCCTTTTCCTTCTCCAGCTGCTCCGGGTCGTCGTCCATCACCGGCGTCTCCGTGGCCATGGCCAGCACCGGCGTGTCCACGCGCGACAGCGAGTCCGGGTCGATCGATTCACGAATGTCGTCTGTCGACGGCCGCCCGTCCGCGTTGGCCGCCGCCGCCGCCGCTGCCGCCGCCGCCGCTGCACCGCCGTCCGGCCGGCCGGCCTGCGACCAGTTGACCATGGACCGCAGCGACTCCACCAGCGCATCCAGCGACATGCGCTTGATCATGTACTCGCGCGGGAACTCGGGCTCGGGCTCGTGGTGCGGCAGAATGTGCGATACCGTCAGCGGCGGCGGCAGCGACGTCTTGATCTGCCAGTCGCTGCCGCTGCCGCTGCCGCTCGTCGTGCCGTGCTTCTCCTCGTACCCGCGCTCAATGTCCGACGTCACCGGCACCGGCGCAATCGCCAGCTTCGACAGCTGCTCCACAATCGTCTGGAAGATGTTGTCCACGTTGCGCTCGCAGTCGTAGTTGAGGTACGCCTCCACCAGCGCGCGCGGGTCCGCGCAGAACCGGTTCAGGATCCCCACAAAGTACAGCTTCTGCGACACAGGCGCCGTCTTGCGCGCCAGCAGCGCCAGGTAGATCTCGTTGAGGAACACCTCAATCTCCTTCTTGAAGGGCCCGCGCATAAACTTGAGCATCAGCCAAAAGATCTCGCAGCACACGTCAAACACGCGGTCCACCGAGCTCGCGCCGTTGCGCGTGATGCTCAGGCACAGGTAGAACTTGATGGCCTGCAGGAAACTCGTGGGCTCGTTGCTCTTGGTGTTGGTGATTGTGCACAGCGGCGACGTGAACACGGCAATGTTGTTGTTCAGCAGCATGTGAATCAGGTGCAGCGACACCAGCTTCGACCGCATCGGCTGCCCGCGCAGGTCGTACAGCTGGTCCGGTGGCAGCACCTTGGTTGACAGATTGCAGAACGACCGGAATACCAGGTACGCGTCGCGGATGTACACCTCGTCCTCGGCGTCCAGGGCCTCGGGCGCCTCGTCGTGCGCGCTGTCGGCGCTGGTCTGCTCCGAGATCGACCGCGCGGACGACGAAGCTGCCGCTGCCGTTGAAGCTGTCGTAGCCGCCGTGGTTGCCGTCGCCACCGTTGGCGCCGTCGCCGTGCGCTTGAGGTGCGTCACCATGGTCGGGCCGTCGCCCAGGGTCGAGTCGTCAAAGCTCTTGCGGTGCTCCAAGTCCTTGAGCGTCAGCTTGGCCGCCGCCGCGCCACCGCTGCCATCCTCGCCGTCAGCGGCCGCATCGCTGGCCGGAGCCGTGGACGCTGCTGTGGTCGACGCGGCGTCGGGTGTTGTGATGGACGAGTTGTCGCCGCCGCCGCCGCCAGCGGTGCTGGGGCGTTTCAGCGAGTCGGCGGTGTTCTCAAAGGTCGCGTTGCTGCCGCCGTGCTTGTTGAGCTTGGCCAGGCCGAGCCGCGCCTCCTTCATCTGCAGGCGCAGCTTGACGCGCTCAAACACGGTGCCCACCATCTGCGTCAGCGTGCCCTGGGCCACCTGCTGGTTGGACGCGTTGCGCGACAGCAGGAACACGTTGTACACCTGCCGGATGGCCTTGAGCAGCCCGGCGCCATGCACAACAATCTTGTCGTTGAGCACGGCCGCCAGCAGCGACTTGACAATCTGCAGCTGGATCTCGTTGGGTGTTGACTCGCCCTGGAAGCAGTCGCATATTGTGTCAATGGCCCGCTCAATGAGCGGCGCGCGGTCCTCGGCGGCAGCGGCGGGAGCGGCGGCCCCAGCTGCAGCAGAAGCAGATGCTTCCTTCTGATCTGTTGCGCCATCGCCGGCGTCGTCTGTGGAGTCGGCCGCCGGGGGGGCAGTCGAAGTAACGGCGGCGGCGGCAGCAGCAGCGGCTGCGGCGGATGGGATGGAAAAGTACGAGTAGGAGATGAGCTTGCCGATGCAGTCCAGCGCCGTCGTGGCCAGGGGGATGCTGCCGGAGCGCGTGGCCAGCTGCAGCGGCGCAAAGATGATTTCGGGGTCGGGCAGCTGGGGGTCGGCGCCCTCAATGGCCTCGAGGGCCTTTTTGACGGCGGCGGCGAGGGCCGGGTCGCGGCTGGTGTCCTTGGCCGAGGCGATGACGCCGAGCGACGCGGCCACGAACTTGAGCGAGCTCATGCTGGCCGGAAGGAGACGAGGGTCGTCGACCGAAGGGCCATGCGCGGGAGGTGAGGTCGTAGCGGTGGTTTGGGGGGGGGTTATAGTATAGGAGAGCCTGTCTGCGGTGTAGATGCTGTGACGAGCAGAGATATTATATAGCCAACGAAGATGGATGCTCGTCGTCGATGACGGTGATCAGCTTCGAGGGGGTCAGGAGACGTCAAAACTGCAGTGACGGCAATGGTGGCCGCAAAAAAAAAAGGAAAAAAAAATAGAAAAAAGAAGGGAGAGACGGGCAGCGTCGTAGAAGCAGTGGCCCGGTGGGAAGAAGGGAATCGGGGATCGCGGTGATGCGTCGTTTTGCTGCTGCCTCGGAGCAAAGGGTGAGGTTGGCAAGGTGTACGAATGCTGGGATATTGCTATGGATAGGGATGTGGATAGGTGGTTACTCGAACCGGGCATGTTGTTACGCGGTCGCCGATTACGTACGCGCCGGGTCACGTGGCGATAGGTGATAGCTGTTTGAGGAAGGCCACCTGTCAAGAGGGGGTCCACTGTTTTGTGAGGCACGTGACTTCGCGGCTTAACGTAACTTGTCGACGACGAGATCTGCGCATGTGCGCTGCTCATGTTGATAGTGCTTACTGCGTACGTAGTTGCTTGTTAGAACGCAGCTACAAAGTAATAGCTGTATCTGAGATCAAGTCTGTGTGCGAGTACTCGTATGAAGCTGTGAGTAATCATACACCGTAATACTGGTACTGCTCACGCAGCGATAGCAACTCCTAGGCTGTAAGGTGCGACATTTATCCAACGCCCCAAAGCCTTCTGTAAGCGTGGCGCGCTCGGGAGCTCTGGCACAGATCCGGCCAATCATGCGCCGCTTACAAAGTGGGTCTGCCGTCCCAACGGCCAGCGATGCAGGAGGAACAATACAGCGAGCACGCGAGGGGATAAAAGTAAATACAGAAAATAAATGTGGAAATATCAAATTTAAATGCAAAAGAAAGTTTCGTTTTCGAGCCAATTCCCCCCGAAGCCAGAGCTGTCCCTGGCGGCGGGTGGGCTGCTCGCCGATTCCCTCGCTTCTTTGCCCTGTTGAATGTCTCAGTGAAGTCCTACGCCTGCAGATTCCGTAGTAGTAATCGTAGTACGAGTACAGAAGAGCCCAACATTGAGCAATATCTGGTGATGTCCGTGCTTATGTAATCAGCAACGACATGTTTTGCGTCTTTTTGTGTTCTGGTCTTTTGTCTATTCTTTCAGTCTTTTGAATAGTCTCGATAGCAGCCAAGTCAATAAACAGTCTTTGCTCAATCTTGATACCTCATCCTAATCCTCGTAGTCGTACTCCGTAGTGAAAACCTTCGTCGCCGAAGACTCATCTGCTCTCGTTCCGTGCTCCTCCGTTATTTTTCTCGTCTCCACCCCTATCCTTCCCCCCCAGCGCCCTCCGATCCAGGGCCCCATTAGGACCTACGAAAACCCGCGAAAAAATCCCAAACAACCACTCTGCCACCGCCACCACTACTACTGCCACCACCACCACCACTGACCACCCCCCATCCCGTCACGCACAAAAGCTCGCAACGGACTTGTCCCGACCTTTCTCCCTTCTTCGCTCCCGCCCCCATCCTCGTCCGATTCCCCTCCACATCACCGCCACCATGCTCGCTCCCGTCCTCCGGAGGCGCGTTCTGCAGCCGCGGACCGTCCTGCGCTATGCCGCCCCGGCCGCCCTCGCCCGCTTCTACGCCTCGTACCCGCCGCACACCATTGTCCGCATGCCGGCCCTGTCGCCCACCATGACGGCCGGTGGCATTGGCGCCTGGCAGAAGAAGCCCGGCGACGCCATTGCGCCGGGCGACGTGCTGGTCGAGATCGAGACCGACAAGGCTCAGATGGACTTTGAGTACCAGGAGGACGGCGTCCTGGCCAAGATCCTGAAGCAGACTGGCGAGAAGGACATTTCCGTTGGCAACGTGTGTTTTTTTTTTTTCCCTTTTTTTCGTCTTTTTTGTCTACCATGATTTTCTTTCCCTTTGCCCCTGCTAACAAATCAGCCCATTGCCGTGCTCGTCGAGGACAGCAAGGATGTTGCCGCCTTTGAGAGCTTCTCGCTCGCCGACGCCGGTGGCGATGCGGCTTCCGCGTCCGCCCCTGCGCCTGCCGAGTCCGCCCCCGCCCCGTCGCCCGTCGCCGCCCCCGCGCCCGTCGAGCAGCCCACCAGCTCCGGCCCCATGCGGCTGGAGACGGCGCTCGCCCGCGAACCCAACATTGCGGCGGCCGCCAAGCGCCTGGCCATCGAGGCCGGCGTCAAGATCAGCAGCCTCAAGGGCACCGGCCCCGGCGGCAAGATCACCGAGGCTGACGTCAAGGCGGCCATTGCCTCGGGCTCCGGCTCCTCTGCGTCGTCGTCCTCCTCTGCTGCCGCCACCAGCGGCCCCGTCTTCGAGGACATCCCCACCAGCAGCATGCGCAAGACCATTGCGTCGCGCCTCACCGAGTCGTGGAACCAGAACCCCCACTACTTTGTGTCGTCGTCGCTGTCCGTCAGCAAGCTGCTGAAGCTGCGCGCCGCCCTCAACGCCAGCGCCGACGGCAAGTACAAGCTGAGCGTCAACGATTTCCTCATCAAGGCCATTGGCGTCGCCTCGCGCAAGGTGCCCCAGGCCAACTCGTCGTGGCGCGACGGCGCCGTGCGCGCGTTCAAGACCGTCGACGTGTCCGTCGCCGTGTCCACGCCCACCGGCCTGATCACGCCCATTGTGCCGTCCGTCGAGACCAAGGGCCTGCAGGCCATCTCGGCCACCGTCAAGGAGCTGGCCAAGCGCGCCCGCGACGGCAAGCTCAAGCCCGAGGAGTACCAGGGCGGCAGCATCTCCATCTCCAACCTGGGCATGAACCCGGCCGTCGATGCCTTCACCGCCATTGTCAACCCGCCCCAGGCCACCATCCTGGCCATTGGCACCACCAAGAAGGTGGCCGTGCCCGTCGAGAACGAGGACGGCACCACCAGCGTCGAGTGGGACGACCAGATCACCGTCACCGCCAGCTTCGACCACAAGGTCGTCGACGGCGCCGTCGGTGCCGAGTGGATCAAGGAGCTGAAGCAGGTCATTGAGAACCCTCTGGAGCTGCTGCTGTAAGAAGTGGGCGGGTTGGGAGAGAGTGTTTTTTTTCTTCTTTTTTTTTGGTTGTGATGACGACGGTGCTGGTATCTAATGGAGGTGTGCACACCGATGCCATGCCTATGCCACCACCTTTAAAAAAAAGAGTATCCTTTCTCTCCATATATAGCTCGCTGGGCTGGGTTTTATCTGGTGGTCAAAGGCCAGGTCGACGAGCCCCGTGTACAAATGATTCACATTTTTGATGCGTGTTTAATAGCTACATATCTATTTTCTCTGCTCTGTTTTGCTATGTTGGACTGAATATGCTGGACTGATGCTGGATTGAAATACGCTGGACTGAAATATGCTGGACTGAAATAATGAGTTAGAAAGTAGAAGGTTTGGTATTTACGGAGTACGTCGTAGCCCAAAATAGAGGAGTAGTCAGCACCGCGGACACTCGGCGATCGGGTCTGTGTTTGCCGTACGATAATATGCGTGCTCTCTTGATTGGAAAGTAGAAAAAGGGTGCATCGAGCTGGCGCTGGCGCACCTGCCGCCGGACTCGAATCCGTCCTAGCACAGCATGTACTACTCCGTACTCCGTACTCGTACTCTTTCCTCGTATTGCGCCAACCGCTGATGAAAATGGAATGGCTATTCTCGGACTTCGTGTTGCCCGCTCATCACTAGCGGCTTTTGCGCGTTTTGGGGCATCTCGTCCCCCCTTGGCCAACTTTCCACTTTTTGCTTGCTCTTTTTGGCTGACCCTTGGCAAATGGGCCCTTGACATGCCCCGAAACTCCTGCAATTCATGTCCGGGTAGTTTAATGCCCAGGCCCCCCATTGCCAATATATCCGACTAAACCGTGCAATTCTAAAGTCCGGGCCACCACAACTCCGGGCGCGCCTGCCTAATCATTAACAGAGCAGTTATTACTTCGTACTCCGTAGAGAAGAGGAGTACGAGTACTCCGTAATAAAACGCAATTACGGAGCATGAGTACTCGTAGGGTAGCGCCTGCCGTCGCATTCGGCCGAAGCATGGACAGAGGAAGGAACCGCCCACACGATGCGACCGAAAAGAACAAGCAAGGGACCAAGACGACGAGTGCCTCGGAAGGTGCGACCCAAGATCACGGTCGGAAATGGAAAGAGCTGTCAGCATGTGGTGCTGAGTCTGCGGCAGGTCCTGTTCTCGTGCCTGATTCGTTCCTTCCTTCATCAGCATTGCGTACCTGATTGAGGCTTAGATTTCCAGCCCTTTTGGGCGATCGGCCAGCTGCTCCTTCCGTAGTGTTATTATTGTTATTATTGTTTTTCGTGAGAGGAAGGCGCATCCTCATCTGTCTTGCCCTTTTCTTCTCCCTCTGAACTTTTCTCGTTCTCTCTGTCTCTCTCTCTCTCTCTCTCTCTTACTCCCCTCTCTCTTCCCCTCTCTCTCGCTTTCGCTTATTCTCCTCTTCTCATTCTCCTCTTCTTCTTTTTCTGTCACATTGATTCCATCTTTTTCGTCTTCTCTCCTCCACCACCCATCTCTCCTCCGCCAATTACCCGGTTTACCATCCTCCTACCCCTACTACGGAGTACTTTAGTCACCACTACACTCCACTGCCCCAGCGCTTTAACCCCGACACGCACACCACCAGAACTCCGTCCCCTGACTGAATCTCGTTCTCCGTTCAGCCAGCCATCCCCAGAATCGCTTCGACATGTCTCCGACACAGGCCGCCTGCAATTGATCTGCTGATTCGGACACCGCTGCGCCCCCCTCGACCCCTCGCGCAGTGCAAGCGACTGGCTCTGTCCGTCCCTGACCGTCCTGACCGTCCTGACCGCCCCGGGACATACGAGTAGAACGGCTCAATAGCAGGCGCCAAACCCGCACAAAAAAAACACACAAAGACCGCCCATCTCCGAAACGTCGCCCCCCCCTCATTCCATCCCACGACGCGCCGACCACACACACTGCCATGGAGCACGAAAGCAATCCGATCAAGCGCAAGCGGCGCCGGCGGACCCTTGCCTGTGAGGAGGTAGGTTGCAAACCGCTTCGGTCTCGGGGACTCCAGCCCGGGTGAAAGCTAACCATCTACATTTACAGTGCCGACGGCGCAAAGTCCGATGTGACCGAGAGCAGCCATGCGCAAACTGCGTCCAGGCCTACAAGCCCGAGAACTGCTTCTACCAGCCCGATCCCATGGTGAGCAAGTCGCCGCCCGTGCGCCTCGGCCACGTGCGCAAGCTCAGTGAGGGCCCGGGCGGCGACGACAGCGAGCGAATCCGCGACTTCGACGACGACGACGGCGACTACGACCGTGACCGCACGCGCGACCGCAGCCGGGAGATCAAGATGGACCGCATGGACGACCGGCGAGGCTTTCTGCCCCTTGGCCGCCCCGGCTCTTTCGAGTCTGAATGGCCCCCGTCGGCCCCCGGCACCGCCACGTCGGCCCCGTCCGTGGCTGGCAACTCCACGCCTGGCGCGCCGAATCGGTTCAACCTTTTGCCCATCCCCGGCGGCCATGGCAGCAGCTCTACCAGTGGCGGTCCCGCCTATCCCCGCTACGAAGACTACTCCCGAAGCGGCACGCGGGACGGCCGCTTCTCGTCGCCGGCGTCCACCACGCGGAGCGGCGGCCCCCTCCCCAGCTTGTCGGCCGTCTCGGGCGACACCGATGTGTCGTCGCTTAAGGAGCAGGTCCGTCGTCTCGAGAACCGCCTGGCTCATGTCCTCAACGACCAAGACGACCCCCTCGGACCGCCCCCGGGCCCGCCTCCCATGCACCACCACCCGCACCACGGCGGCCCTCCTCCTCCTCCGCATTGGCCGCCGCCCCATCACCTTCACGGACCACCTCCTCCTCACCACATGCCGCCACACCACTACCCGCCGCCGCCGCCCCCGTACATGCACCATTTCCATCTTCCTCCGCCTCCGCCGCCGCCGCCTCCCCATATGATGCACCCCCACCACCACCGCCATGATCTGCCGTTTCATGACCGGCATGATCGGCACGACCGTCGGGGGTCTCGGCATGACTTTCGCCATGATTCTCGTGATTCCCGTGATTCTCGTGATCCTCGCGATTCCCGCGATCATCGCGACTCTCGTGATTCTCTTGATCCTCGTGATTCTCGTGATCCTCGTGATCCTCGTGATCCTCGTGACCCCCGTGATTCCCGTGATTCTCGTGACCCTCGCGATTCTCTTGATCCCCGCGATTCTCGGGACGACCTTCGTCGTGACTCACGCTTTGATCGTCTCAGCCTCGACGACCGCCACGACCGCCACGACCGACGGGACTACGATCACTCCCGGCCCGCTCTGCCGCCCCCGCCCCCGCCTCCTCCACCTCCTGCCTTGGCGCCTCCTATGGGTGCACCGGCCACACTGCCGCTGCCAGTCCCTTCGGCTCCTTCGGCACCACGATATGATGTATACGGGGCGGACCCCCTGATGCATATTGACACTGCACCCCAAGAAGTAGCCAAGACGCCTGCTGTGTCTGCTGTGCCTGCTGCGCCCGCCGCACCAGCCGCGCCCGCCGCGTCTGCCGCTTCTGCCGCTTCTGCCGTACCTGCCACGCTTGCCAAGGCACAACCCGGCAGCCAAAGCAACTGCATGAACGGTGCCCTGCTGACAATCATGGAGCCGCTCCTGAATGAGATCATGGGCAAGACAGAAAGCCAGAACGGCGAACTTCGCGAGTGCATGCAAAAGTGCAAGGCGCTGGGCCGCACGATCATGGCCCGCCGTGTGCCTGCCACCAACACCAACGACTTTGGCAAGCACATGCCCACGCGCGCCGTGGCCGATGAGCTCATTAACAGCTACTTTCGCACCTTTGAGACCGTCTACCGTATTCTGCACATTCCGACCTTTACGAGAGACTACCGCCGGTACTGGGAGAATACGAGCGACGCCAGCCTCAACTTTGTCATTCAGATGCAGCTGTGCATGGCCATTGGCACGGCCTTTTACGATGAGACGTGCTCGATGCGGCACCTTGCTGGCCAGTGGATCCACGAAGCCCAGACCTGGCTTATCATGCCTACATCTGGCGGACTGTCGCGGATGAACCTCCCCACCCTGCAGACCATGTGCCTCTTGCATCTGGCCCGCGAGGTGTCGGGCGTCGGGGCCGAGCTGGTATGGGTCTCGGCCGGCGCGTTGGTTCGCTCTGCTATGTACATGGGCCTGCACCGGGACCCGACCAAGATCCCCAAGATCCCGCGCTACCTGGCTGAGATCCGGCGTCGTCTGTGGGCCACGATCCTCGAGGTCTCTCTGCAGGCCAGCCTGGACTCGGGCGGCCCGCCGCTGATCACCATGTCCGACTTTGATACCCTGCCGCCGGCCAACTTTTTCGACGACCAGCTGGTCGACAAGGCCCCCGGCTCGGCAGCAAACCCTGCCAACAACGCCAACGCCTCCCCGCCCAAGCCCATGACGACGTTTACCAACACGTCCATGCAGATTGTACTCGCCAAGTCGTTCCCGACACGTCTGGCAATTGCGCGCTACGTCAACGACTTCCGCACGGAGACCTCGTACGACGAGACCCTTCGCCTGAACTCGGAGCTGCGTACTGCGACACAGGCTCTCCTGGGCACAATCCAGTCGTTCCGGCCGTCGGGCAGCGCGGGCAAGCTGAAGCCGTCCACGTTCCAGCTGCGGCTGGTTGACCACCTGACACACCGGTTCTTCTTGTCCCTGCACCAGTCGTTCTTGGCAGCGTCGCAAAACGACCCCAAGTTTTACTTTTCCCGCAAGGTGAGCGTGGACACGTCGATGAAGCTGTTCCAGGCGTGGTCGGGCCGGGCATCCCTGGCCAGCTCGGCCACGCCAACGACGGGGACGGTCGGCCTGCACGGTGCCGGCGGGCCTGGGTCGGTCGTCTCGGGCTGGTCGGGCAGCGGGGCAAACGGGGCATTGACCATGTCCGGGACGCGCGAATCTGCCATGGTGATCGACTCGGACGACGCGCCCGATGACTTTTACCGGCTGTCCATCTCTGCGGCGGGCAGCTTCCGGTCTGTTCCCGTGCAGTGTATCGCGGCGCTGAGCATGGACCTGCTGTGGCAGCTGGAGGAGGAGCACGCGGTGCGCCTACGACTGAGCATGAAGTCGCTCAACGGAAACAGCGCCTGCAGCGGCGGCAACGGTGGTGTCGCTGGCAACCGCGGTGGACTGGACGGGTACCGGGGTGGTGGTGGTGGTGTTATTGCGTCGGGCAGCTGGGAAAACCCCAGCAGCGGCCGGGCCGATGTCCCCGACGGCAATGGCGGTGCGCCTAGCCCGCTGCCGCCGCTGCTCGACTCGGCGTCGTCGGGCTCGATGCTGGCGATGCCGGGCGTGGTCACGCAAGCGGTGCTGCTGAACGCCCTGGAGGAGGCGGTGCGGTACGCCGAGAGACGCATCCGCGCGGGCGAGACCAACGTGCATGGCTACTTGTTCCCGAGCGCCGTCGTTGCGCAGGCACGTGTGCTGTCTCAGGGCGCCAATGCCGAGGATATGGAGCGGATGATGTTGGCCGAGTGCACCGAGCACGTGCGGCACTGTGTGCAACTTCTGAGTGACGTGGCGGGCCAAGCCCCGGTTAAGGAGGAGGAGGATGGCCGCCGCGGGCTTTTGGTTGGTGGCAACATGGACATGGTAATGTCCAACAGTGACGGTGCTGCGATGGGTGGTGGCAGTGGCTGGGGTTGGGAAGAACTGGTACGTATTCGTCTGCCTCTGTGGCGTACCTTTGCGGCTACTTGTGCTCGTGACTAACTTTTTTTCTCTTTTCTTTCACAGATGCAGGACCAAGGCTTCAACTTTAGCTTCAACAACAACGGGATGGATGCGATATTCAACGGCATCTAGACGATCCAGGTAATTTTTTGGCAGGTTTTTATCAGCGGCAATTTTTAACCACATGTTGGTTGCCCTGGATGTTATACAAATACAATTTTGCACCTGAGTACTTTGAAGTACTTTTTATTTCACTTGCTCATTGCATTGTCTGTTGCGCCCGGTGGTGGGTGGCGGATGGCCAACAGACGCCCCACGAGAATCTGTGAAAGTTACAACATCTGTTGTTGGTTGTCGTCTTTGTCTTTGTCTTTGATTTTGATTTTGGTTTTTTAATTTTGCTCCGGCGCACATTCTCTTGGATATATAAAGCTGCCTTTTCATTTTTCTTTCCCTCTTTTCCATCTTGTTTCTTCATCAACTTCTTTCCCTCTTTTCCATCCTTTTCTCATTACAACCGACCTGTTTTCATCAAAACCGCCACCAAACTCACTCACAGATCTCCTATTATCACTACTTTCTCGAATCATCAACTCGACGACCATCTCAAGATGCCCGTCCTCAGCAAGAAGGCGCTCGTTGCGCTCTTCTTCTACCTCGTCGCCTTCCACGGCGGCATCCAAGGGGCCCATGCCGCGATCGTGACCAGCATGCCGACTTCCGTCAACACGACTTCCGTCAGCGCGGTCTCTTCCACGGCTGCCACGACTACCATGGATGTTGCGGTGTCCTCGACTCCCACTGCCACGGTGTCGACGCCCACGACCGCCGTCCGCCTCTCGGAGACCTCGACCCCGGCACCCACGGCCGCGCCGGCTGTTGGCGACGACATTATCGCGGCGGCGGCCATCACGATCCCTGTGCCGGTCATCACGGTGCAGACGTGGGACATCAAACCGACGCTCCAGCTGTCGTGGTCGGAGCACCACACGCACGAGGTCAGCCGCGTGACCAAGTACGACACGAGCAACTCGTTCCAGAAGGGCAAGAAGGTGGCTGCGCCGGCGGCCAACAAGAAGAAGAACGCGTGGCCGGCGCCGCCGGCGGCCGAGGATGCCTGGCACGCGCCCGAGGCGGGTGCGGCACAGCGCGGGCCCGGCCGGCTGGGCAAGCAGCCCGTGATGCATGTGAACAAGGAGGCGGACGCCAACGGCTACAAGCCGCCGCAGTACAACGGCCCGGTGCACGGGGTTGACTTTTCGCACTACAAGGTGAACGAGACGAGCTCGGCGGAGGGCGCGGCCGTGGTGAAGCGGGGCGAGATGGACGACGAAATCCCCGAGGACGCTGGCGGCCCCGACGACGGGCGGTTCTCGCCCAAGGGCATCAACCCGGTGGAGCACCCGGCGCCCGGCGACAAGGCGACGACGACGGTGGAGTACAAGAACGGGCGCAAGGTGAGCACGGACGACTCGGAGGTGACGACGACGGAGCACGGGCACTCGGAGACGGGCAGCTACTCGGGGCTGGGCGCGGGCCCGTACCTAAAGATCAAGAAGCTGCTGGAGTCGTTTAAGCACGGCAAGGACACGACGGCGGCGGCGGTGGTGCCGGAGTCCGTGGACGAGGCGCTGGACTCGGTGCCGGCCGAGATTGCGGAGGCGGTGACGGACGTGTTGTCGGAGGGCCTCAACAAGACGCGGGCGTCGACGAAGCACGCGCGGCGGGTGGTCAAGCACATTCTGGAGGCGACGCTGCATGGCAAGGCGCTGAACAAGACGATGGCGGCGCACGAGGTTGTCAAGCATATTCTGGAGGCGCCGGCGACCCGGAGCAACCCGCTGCGGCGGGTGTTTGAGGCGGCGTACGAGCACCTGAAGAAGAAGGCGCTCAAGGCGGCGGCCAAGGCGGCCCGCAAGCACATGCCGGGGGCGCCCAAGACGGTGCTCCCGACGACGCCCAAGACGACGTCCACCCCGACGCCCACGCCCACGACGCTGAAGACGGTGACGCGCCCGCACCCCAAGGGCGGCGTGGTGGAGCCGCCGGCGGCCACGGTGACGGAGCTCGCGCACCTGCCCGGGCCCGAGGACCTCGACGACGTGTACGGCGACATCCCGCACCGGGCGCGCCGGCACGCACGGCGCGGGCACGTGGAGACGGTGGACTTTACGCTGCACAAGCCGTACGACGTGACCAAGGTGTCGACGTGGGAGTCGGCGCAGGCGACGCAGAGCGTGACGGGGTTTGCGACGACGGTGACGGGCGACTGGGACGCGTCGCGGTACCGGGCGGCGCAGGCGACGGCGCGGGCGCAGGAGGCGGCGATGGACGAGTCGAGCGTGTTTGACGACCCGGAGGCGGACGACGAGGAGAACGAGGAGACGCACGAGCAGCTGCGGGAGATGGCGTCGGAGGCGGAGGAGATGCGGCACGCGATTGACGAGGCGTTTGCGGATCAGTTTGGGGGGGTTTGATTTTTGTTGTTGATTTTGGGAGTTTTTGTATTCTTGGGTTTTGGTGATCTTGGCTTTCTGGGGGTTCTTGTTTTTTGGGGGTTTTTGGCGATCTTGGGGTTTTGGCGGTTCTTGTTTTTCTTGGTAGTCTTGGTGATCTTGGTTATTCTTGGTTGTTTTTGTGGGTGGTTTCTTTTGGTTGATTTATCTTCTGGGCTGGGTTGTTTTGTTTTGGGATCTTTGGTTATTCTTTGATTCAAGGATGGTGTGTCTTTTGATTTCTTTCTTCTTTCTTCTTTTTTTCTCTTTTTCTCTTCTCTTCTTTTTATTTATTTTTCATTTTTTTTCGTCTCTTCTTCGCCTTTTTGTCTTTCCTTTCTCTCTCGTTCCTGTTCTTACCAACAGGATCACGGCTATCTGCTGCCGTGATATTTATTCTTTTCAAGTCTACCCACCCACTTAATCAACAGTGTCCCTTCATGTCAGGAGTTTTGTCTATTCCATTATGTACATGTGTTCGTGCCCCATCAATGCACGTGTTTTATACACTGAATGTCTACACCCTCATATCTATTTGTTGGCACCGGTGGCGTCAAAGGCGGCCTTGGGCAGCAGCGAGGTCTCGTCGTCGGCGGCCGGTGGCTCGGCGTTGGAGGCCGTGGCGTCTGATGCTGCTGTGGGGAAGGACTCGGTCTGTGTCTGCTCGGTGGCTGTCTTGTCGGCGGTGGCCTCGGCGGTGGCCTCGGTCTTGGCCTCGGCCTTGGCCTTGGCCTTCTTGGCCTTTGTCTTTTTCTTGGGCTTCTCGGCCGACTCGGTCGGCTTCGCCTCGGCCTCCGGCTTGACCTCCGGCTTGGCCTCCGTATCAGCCGGCTTCTCCTCCGCCTTCTCTCCCGCCTTGGCATCCTCGGCCAGTTTCTCAGCAATCTGCGCTTTTGTCGGCGCGCCGTTAGCCGGCTTGTCCTCGGTCACGTCGCCCGGAGCCGCGCCGGCCTCGCCGGCCTCGGCCTCCTCGTCGTCCTGCAGCTCGGCGCCGTAGATCTCGGGGTACTTGCGGAAGCAGTCCTGCATGTGTCTATACTGTTAGCGCCTCTGATTGTTATATATACGTCAGGTGAAAAACCCACTGAAACTTCTCAATGCAGTCCATGCCCTTGGGCTCCTCGGTCGAAAAGACAAAGCAGCTAAAGGCCGCCTTGAAATCCTCGCCGCATGGCCCGTGGGCCATGCCGCCCAGGCACGGGCAGTCCCAGTTGATCTCGCCGGTCTCGGGGTTGAAGGCGCCCTGCTGGCCGGCCTCGGCCTCGAGCGCCTCGGGTCCGTCGGCAGCCTCCTCCTTAGCAGCCTCCTCCTTGGCCGCCTCGGCCCGCCGGCGCGCCTCCTTCTGCTTCTCTTCCAGCACCGAGTCGACCGTGCGGAAGTGCTCCTCGGGCACGGGCGACGATGCGCCGGTTGCGGACGGGTCGGATTGTGTGGCGGCCTCGGCGGCGGCGGCCAGCGGCGAGCCCGGCACGACGACGACGTCGTCGGCAAACACGGGGCTCGTGTTGTACCAGTACAGCGCGGCACCGGCGGCACCCCAGCGCAGGGCGGCGCCCTTCCAGGTGCGCTTGGGGGTGGAGGACGAGGCTGTGGAGGAGGAGGTGGAGGAGGTGGAAGCAAGGCGGCGCGAGCCGGCGGCACGGACGAGGCGCGGTGCGGCCGGAGCGACGACGCGGGCGAGTCGTAATGACCGATACATTGGCGAAGCGAGGGGTGGAGGGGAGGAGAAAGAAGGGGGGGGGGAGGGGGTATTCGTGAGGGGAGGACGTTTGCAAAGCGCAGAAACTAATTAGGAAAAAATGAATTAAAATAAATTACATCAAAAGTGACGTCGCTGGCGCGAATGGATGCGTGGCAGCGCGAGAGAGATCGGGACCGCCAGGGGACCATTGTAAAATTTACAAGAGCCGGCCGGGACTAATTGGTCAGCATGGGGGAGCTGCTTTGTGCGAGGCCGGCCAGCGAGCTTGCGATTGGCTGGTTGGAGTGGGAGTGGGTCAGGTACGTATGGGACTCAATTCAACGTCGTCTCAAGAATGACCTCATGGCATGTGACTGATAACAGGCTGAGGGCAGACGGGCAGACGGATAGACTAATAAACGGATAGACTACAAGTATAGAAGAAAGAGTATTGATCTATCAGGTCTTGCTGTTTTGGGGCGCGGCTGTATTATTGTACATTGTACAATCCGGAAGGAGCGACCAGTCGACACTCCACGCACGCACCTCGACATCGCCAACTTCTCAGCATAGCTTGCTCCGACAAACTCTTCAAGATTCTGCTAGCTGCAACAGCACCACCTTCAAAATGGCGCAGGAAACGGCCAAGTACGAGTGGTTCCCGGCCCGCCTATTGCAGCGCGCGCCCCGTGTGGCCCCAGACCCGCTGGCCATTGTCGTGCTCAACCAGCCCTTGGCGTCGCCCGAGATCTTGACGCGCGTTTTTCCAAAGAGTAGGTTTTTTTTTTTTTCCTCATCTAGCTGGCTGGTGTTGATGCACACTGACACACAAGGCACCTTCAGAGTCGCGGCCGACGGCGGCGCCAACCGCCTGTACGCTATCCCCAACGGCGACGCGCTGGGGCTGCACTCCATCGACGTTGTCATGGGCGACCTCGACTCCATCACGCCCGACGTCCGCGCCTACTTTAAAAAGAACAAGAACGCCCGCATCGTCCACGACGCTGACCAGTACTCGACCGACTTTACCAAGGCCGTGGAGTTTGTGCGCGCCCACCACCACCGCCGCCACCCGCAGGGCATCGACGTCGTCGCCATTGGCGGGCTCGGCGGCCGCATCGACCAGGGCATCAGCCAGCTGCACCACCTGTACCTGTTTGACGGGCCGCCGCATGAAGGCAGCGGCCGGACCTATCTCTTGACGCCCGACAGCCTGGCCTTTTTGCTGCGGCCGGGGCACCACCGCATCCACGTGCGCGAGACGGCGGCGGCCAACGACGAAGAAGAACAAATCTTTGCCAAGCACGTCGGCATCCTGCCGCTGCAGGGCCCGAGCGTCATCAGCACGGCCGGGCTCGAGTGGGACGTGGCTGACTGGCCGACTGCGTTTGGCGGGCAGATGTCGACGAGCAACCACGTGCTGCCGGCCACGCGCGTCGTCGAGGTCACGACGGACCGGTCGGTTGTCTTTACAATAGCCTTGAACGAAGCATGGCGGGGGGGGGATTGATTTTTTTTTCTTCTTTTTAATAGAACAAACTTTGGCCGAGTATGTATTCCATTATGCAAGAACGCCACGCTAGAAATCGACTCAAACAGCACTCTGATATAGACGAGCAAAGAAAGAGAGAGAGAGAGAAACCCTACCGCAAATAGTGAAGCACCAGCCAGCAAAACACCACAAACACCGCCACGCACGCCCAGAAAATCCACTTGTCCTCGCGCGCCCGCCGCTCAATCATGCGGATCGTGTCGCCGCTGATCCCCAGCGTGTTGGCCACCGTGTACATCTTCTTCTGCGTGCTCTTGAGCATCTCGCGCTGCTGGCCCAGGTCCCCCAGCACCGCCTGCCCCCGCGCAATGTACTCGTCCAGCGCCGTGTTCGTGTTGGCGAAGAAGGCCTGCTCGCGGAACGCGTGGTCCTCGCGCGTCGCCATTGTTGCCGCCGCCGCGCCATCCACGCCGCGCTCCGCCGACGACATTGTCCGCCGATGGCTGCCGCCAGATGTATTTCCTCCCCCCGCATATGGATTCTCCGGCGTCTGCGCATAGGGCCGCCGCCCCAGCAGCTCCGCCCGGTTCATCTGGTGCGCCGCGTCGTCGCGCGCCGTCTTGAGCGCGTCAAACTGCGCCCGGTACTCGCCCAGCTCCGTGCGGAAGTTGCGGATCCGGTCGTACGCCTTTTCCTGCTTGGCCGGGTTCAGCTCCTGCCGCGCCAGCCCGTTGTACTCGTCCACCGTGCGCGCAAACGCCGTCAGGCTCGCCGACAGGCTGCCAAACTGCGCCGGGAACGGCGTTGGTGGTGTTGGGCCGCCAGCATTGTCAGTGTCGGCATTGCTGCTGCTACTGTTGATCGTCGCTGCGAGAACGGACAGCTCTTTGCGTATCGATGTGCTCTGCTTGAGCGCGCTGTTGAATGCGGTGTTCTGTGTGCTGGTTAGCAGGCGCAATGGGGGTGTACCTGTATTATCTTGCAGCTTACCATTGTGATGGTTGCGATGTCGATGTAATAGAACAACGTTGTGACGACAATGAGACAGCTATAGCTATCTCTTCACCTGGCACGGCGTCTAGCTGTGCTTTCGGGTGTGCAGGCGGGGGAGACGGCGTGGCGTGAGCTAATTGAGTCTCGCGCAGTTGGGAGTGTCTCAATAGGTGACGTCGATCGGCGGCGTGTTCTTGATGCCCTAGCTTGGGATCGCGTCGTAGCATACCGTGGCCGCTCCATGGTCACGTGATCGTAATATGACGTGTATGGATTGCTGACGTAATATCGACAACTATGATTGTCCTCTCAGTCTCTGCCTCGCATATCCAGTCTCACTGTGTCACATAGATCAACTACTCAGCCTAATTTATCACAAACTAGCCAGTCCCAAGTTTTTACGCCTCGACTTGCTCGCCGGGTCAAAGTACAGCTGTTCGTACTTGGCATGGCATGCCGTCATAGGCGTTCTTGGTCGACTATAAACGCTGACTAAGCAGTGATGTCGAGGCCGATGCACAAGTCAACATATTTATTGTCCAGTATGACGCGAGTTTATAGCTCGTTGGACGATACTTGCTGGCAGTGAGATGCTGTTCACTTATGATTTTTGGGCGGCTGTCTCAGCGACGACCAGGTAAAGAACCTCAAAAGCAGCGACATCTTGCCTGGGGCTGGGCTCACTCATTACAGGAACACAGATGAGACAAGCAGAAGAACAACTAGATCAAGCTATCATTCTCACAGTCTGCAACTAGTTCACTGGTGCATGAAGGGCTCGTCTGACAAACATCCACCAGCTCAAAGACACAACTACTTCTGATAGCGCTCCAGGCCGTGGCGGATCCGGCGATCAACATTCCGCGCGGCGCGCTCCATGTGCGGTCCGGCCAGCCGGTCGACGTGCTGCATCGTGCGCTGGACGGGCGGCGCGATGTGGTGGCGCACGGTGTGCTGGACGCTGGGCGTGATGTAGTGCTGGGCCACGTGCTCCCACCGCGGCGCCCACTGGGTGGTCTGGCGCGACATGGCCTCCTCGGCGCCCGGCGCCAGCATCAGGTAGAGGGGCGCAAACGCGCCGACGCCGGCGACGCCAAACGACACGACCTCGCGGGCCTGTGCCACGGGAAGACGGCTGGCCATGGGGGGGGTATATGAGGTGGTAGGTGAATGCTGGTGATGTTGGTGATGTTGGTGATGAGTGATGAGGCGAGTGGCAGCAGAGACTGCGTGCGTGTCAGCGATGGTCAATATTGTGTTGATGCGTTCACGTTCACATACCTATAGATTGTTTCTATAGTTTGATATAAACACAGTGGTTGAAGGTTAATAACCCGGCGTCTGCGTATGATGATACAAATGATTATTGATGATCGATGATTGATGTGCATCCACAATCAAGCAAGAAGAGAAACCAAACAAGATGCCAAAAGATGCAACAAAAAACGAGCGGGCATCAGCACTGTTATACGTCTTCTGTCCGTGAACAACCACCCATCGTACAGAACGTCAGTGGTCAGCATGCACACCCACGCAGACACAGCATGTACGCACTGCGTAGCTGTGCTTCGCAACAGCGAGGGGGATACAGTATCATTCTATCAACTTACTGCATGAGCTGCAGTGCCATCCAACCATGTCATCATCCCTCCGGACACCATCCCTACGCCGGATAGGCCACTGGCCACCGTCCTCGTCCAGTAGTCGTGTGTCCTGGGTTCTGTCGGATTCCATCAGTATTACGAGTACTCGCATGCACTCCCCCAAGCAGGCTGTCTGTTCTCGTCCACTCAAGAGTGCCTCCCGAAACAATGTGCTACGTGAGATGTGCTGATACTTTCTTTGTACGAGTACTCATACGATGTGTCGCCGCACTTCCCACGTTGATTTACCTAGATGACTGGTTGATGTCCGTTGAGGAACTGCTCGTAGCGGCTCACTTCTTCTGGCCAACGTCAGGCTATCAAAGTAGAGCAGAGGCCGCGACAGCCCCTATTGAAACCCGACACTTGCCACCTTGAATATAGGGTGTTGGCAACCACATCGACAAAAAGCGGAGTCTCGCTGGTCAAGAAGATAAATTTAATTCAAAAATAATAATAGAATATCACACCACCAGAACCTGGGGCAGAAGTGGGCCATTTATTCCCGGGCAATGCGGGGTAATAGTCCTCGACTAGAGTGGGTCGTCTGGCCGTTCAGCGAGTCTGCATCCAGTGCGTGAGAATGTGTGGTGTGCTGACGACGGAGTAGGTTGTGGGAGCTGATGTGACATTGAGTTTATCACACGAGGGGACAAGTGAATGATTTTTTTTTAATAATAAATGGGTGTAATATATAATAATAAACTCGTTATCAAGTTGGTTGGTTCGCTTTTCAAGTGTTGTATGGATGTTGTTTTTTTTTAAAAAAAAGAAGAATAATAATTAAAGAAGTAAAAGAATTAAAAGAAACGAATGAGTTATTCCCACACCATTTATCAGCTGCTCCCATATTGGCACAAATTCCATAGCATTTCAGTAATGTAAACATGGTCTATTCGGCCAGGGTATATAGTAGCAAGCAAGGGTATCTCGCTCGATCAAGTCATACAGCTAGACAAAGAGACAAAACAGAAAACAGAAAACCAGAAACAAAAAACACAATCGTTCAACTCGTAAATAAACCAGAATGCCCAACTCAAGGAATCTGCTGGGAAGTCGCCTTCTCGTGCTGCTCGGCCTCGCGCACGGCCGCCGCATCCTCCAGGTCCTCGCCGTTGAGGCCCATGCCCATGCGCTCGCGGCGGTGGATGGCCTCGACAATGGTCTCGTCGCCGGCGACGGCGCGCAGGTCGGCGTCGTGGGCCACGTCAAACTTGCGGCGCAGGTACTCGGGGCCCAGGAACGTCAGGATGATGACGTACACGTAGACGCAGCCCATGAAGATGCAGATGACCTTGCCGTACTCGTAGCGGTGCACGTTCTTCTTCGTGGCCAGCGCGGGCAGCGGGAACCGGCTGCCAATGGTGCTCTCAATCGTCGACGACGCCGACGACACGAGGTTGCCCAGCTGGTACGACGTGCCGACGACAAACGTGCGGAAGGCGCCCGGCGACAGCTCCATGAGGTGGATGGGGATGACGCCCCAGGCGCCCTGGACGCAGAACTGCTCGAAAAAGGCGGCGGCGATGACGGCCTTGCTGCTGGTAAACGTGTACGGGTAGAGCAGCGCGCCGCCGAGCACGCACATGACAATGATGCTGAGGCGGCGGCCAAAGATTTGCGAGCAGTAGCCGACAATGGTGCCGCCGGACATGGCGCCGAGGTTGGCGACGACCTGGGTGACGGTGACGGCGTCGGCGGAGAACTTGAACTGGTTGGACAGCATCGTGGGGTACAGGTCCTGCGAGCCGTGCGACATAAAGTTGAAGCCGGCCATGAGCAGCACCAGGTACACGAGCAGCGCCCAGTGGCGGCGCAGCGCCACCTGGCCCTCGCGCAAAAACGTGTGCGTGACGCTCGCGGGCGCCGTGTCGCCGTGGCGGCGCGCGGCCTTGCGCACGGCGTCGTGCTGCTGGTACGTGTCGGTCTCGGACAGCAGCAGGCGGAAGCCGATGATGAGCACGGGCGGGCACGCGCCGAACCAGAACAGCGGGCGCCAGCCGTGCGACGTCGTGTTGACCAGGCCGCGCGCAAACGCCGTGGCCAGCAGGTAGCCAAACGCGTAGCCCTGCTGCAGGATGCCGCTCATGAGGCCGCGCGAGTCCTCGGGCAGGTCCTCGAGCGCCGTGGCCGCCGCGTTGCCGTAGAGGCCGCCCATGGCGATGCCAAAGAGCGCGCGGCACGCCAGGAACTGGCGGTAGGTCTGCGCGAAGCCCGTGCCGAGCTCGAGCGCGATAAACAGCAGGTTGTTGACGATAAACGGCCACTTGCGCCCGTAGCGGTCGGCGGCAATGCCAAACAACACGGAGCCGACCGAGCGGAACATGAGCACCAGCGTGATGCCCCACGTGATCTCCGTGTTGGTGCGGTCAAAGGTCTCGGCCAGGTCGCTGACCGTCAGCGACACGGTGAAAAAGTCAAAGGCGTCCCAGGTCCAGGCGAAAAACGCCACGCCGAAAAACGCCCATTGGCGGCGCGTCATGCTGGCGAGGATGGTAAGGGGGTTGGGCGCCTTGCCCATGGGCGGCTTGAGCGACGACACGCGCGTGCCCAGGTACTGGCCGATGCTCATGCCGTGGTGCGGCGGCAGATCGGCCATGTCGTCGACGACGCGACTGGGCTTGTCGTCGACGACATGGCTGGTAGTCTTTTCCAGGTCGGCCATTTTGTTCTTTTTCTTTGCGGAAAACAAAAAAAAGCTTGGCCGGCAGGTTGTGGCGTCTTGGCGACTTGGTAAAAGACAAGAACGCCGAGACAAAAAAAAGCTTGTGTTGGCTTGTCAGCTCAACTTTATAGGGTGATCTAGTGAGAACGGCGTCTGTCGTCTCGGGGTATATAGAGAGATGAGAGAAGAAGAGAGAGAGAGAGAGAGAGGGGAAGGTAAAAGGCAGAGTAGAACAGGAAGAGGGGAAGGACTGCTTTTATACGAATAAGACAAAAAAGACGGACTGGCTTCTTACTCGCTATCTCCTCGTAGAAATGATCGCCGAAAGCAACAGATGCATGACTATCTAATGACTATTTTCCAAGACATAAAACATTGATTTAATATAGTCCGATAAATTCAAATTTATATTCAACCCCAAATGCACAGACGGGAGAATACAGAATAGGAAAGGCTGCAGGGTTGCAGGGTGCAGGTTGCAGAGGAAGGAACACGACGGCCCTTTCCCCCGCCACCGTCGCCGACCCGTCAGAAAGACATAATAACAGACCGTCCTAAACAGGTGCAAAACCGCGAGTGTGCATGGCTGGCTGGTGGTCGTTGCAAAAAATGACAAAGACAGCCCCCGCCCAAACAGGCAAGCGACCTTCCCCTCATCTCCACAAGCGTCTTGTACGGGGAAAACTCTAGACCACTATGGAGTAGGCCGAGTTGCGCTCGTGACGGGCAGCATCGTATGAGGAAAGCGCGAACGGGCACTTCTTGGCTGTCTTTGTCTTGGCTTTTCTTTTCTTCTTCTTTTCTTTTTCTTCTTTTCTTCCTATTTCTCTTACCAAATTCCCCCATCATTTCCCATCAATTCTCACCCCAACTCCTACTCCGTACACAGGCCAAGCCCTTCCCCTCCTTTCCCCCGTCCTTGTTTTTCCACTTATCTACGACGTATATCATATTTTTTTCTGCTGCTGCAACCTCTTCCCCAGTCACCTACATTTGATCCTTCGACTAGTCTCGGTCTTATTCGTCGAGAGTTGATCATCTGACTCACAACGAGGCAAGGATTCTTTTTTTTCTTTCCTTTTTCCTTTTTTTTTATTTTTATTTTTCCTCCGCCATCTCTCTCTCTCCTTCCCTCGCTGTTTCCCCGCAGCGGGCTCGGGCCCCCAGAAACTGGCAACTGCTCGGCCGTGATTGGCTCGACTTAGCCGCGTACCGGTAGATGGGAAGTAGAAAAGAGGGAAAGAGCATGACAAACATACGGCGTACTCGTACGGAGTTGTGACAGCGACGGGGGGGGGGGGGAGTAGCACTGACACCCAGCAGCATCCACTGGAGGGGGGGCCCGCTCACTTTGGGGTAAGCCTCGGGGGAATACCCCAACAATGGACAGGGCATGAGAGCGCGCGAGATGGAAAATGCATTGCAATGCACAGCACACACGCTCACAAGACACGCAAGAGTCACGACGCTTGCACGTCCCTGGCGCTATCTCAAAAAAGTTGGAGTAGCTGACGCGCGAGACGACGATCGATGGTAGCTGGATGCGAACCGTGATTGCCATGTGGCTGGCTCAATCCCTCTGAGACAAGAACGTGGGAAGAAGAGACGAGTACGAGACCAGACGTTGTACGGAGTACTCAGATATGCAACCGGTGATTATGCATCTACTCCGTACGGAGTATCTGTCCAATCTCAAGTAGAAGAAGGGAGGCGAGTACGAGTAGATACGAGTGCAGGTCGTAGATACAAGGTAGATACAAGTTAGATACAACGGCGTGAGTGCGCGTACTCGTACACCTTTAGACACGAATGGCAGTATGGGATAGACAAGAGGCAGACAGGCCTTCTGTCCGGGAGGCAAACGGTGGCGACGGCAACGCCAGCAGCTATCATGCTGCAAGTCTGGCGAAGACGTACGATACTACGAGTACGAGTACAAAAAAGGGTTGCATTACAACTTGCTCGAGCCGGAGCCGCGTCGGATCTGGGGTCCCCAGCCTAGAGCACGTGCCCGTCAGAATTTGCAGGGCCGCCCAGGCGGGACGCCGAGACGCGGAGCAGCCACATCGCATGATTGATCTTGGCACCAGGAATCATGAGCTTGGATGAGGACGAGGACGAGGATGTGGGTGTGGATGTGGATGTGGATGTGGATGTGGACGTGGATGCGGGGATGGGTGGTGGTCGATGCCGCGGCTTGCCAGCTGTCTCTCGACTATCCAGCTGCCAGTCCGACTCCTGTCAGAACCCTCATCAGATCCTCTGCCAGCACCTGTCATCCCCGTCATCCTCGTCATCCCCGTCTCTGTCACATACGGTGCAGCATCACCGGACGGCAGAGTACACTCATAGACAGCACTATTCCCTGCTGCACTCGGCCTTGCTCACTGACGGGGCAAGTGGTGACTGCCGGAGCCGTTTCCGTCTACCACACAGCACGCATCGTCTTATCTCTGGGCCGCGTCCGGACTCGGAACCCGGACGAGCAATTGCCGGCACAGGTCCGGTGTATGCGCCTCGCATGGACGCCTCCGAAACCCGGTTTGACGGGCCATATCACGGGGTTGGCCGCCACGTGACAAGGGCGCCGGGTCCTTTTGAGCCGGCATTTTTACTCAGTCGGCTCTTCGTCAGCCGGCTCCTCTTCGGCCACCACAGCGGGACGGCAGAAAAAAAAAAAAAAACAAGTCCACGAGGCATTTAGTGCGTTCTCCCTCCGATTTGTTCTAGTTTTTTTTCTTGTTTTTTCTCTCTCTCATTTTATGACACGTCCGAGGACCCGCCGGATGTCGCCGAGAGATGTCCGTAAGGCCGGTGACCGGACCAGAGAGATGGTGGGCGGTGTGCACAGTAGTAGAGCGACGGACCTGTCGGCAAGAGCAGTAGCGGTCAAGTTACGTCGTAAGTCAAGTGGAAGAAAAGATTTGCTGCTGCGTACACAGACAACTCTCGGCTGGCGACGAAGCGACCATGCTGCGACAAAGCCCGCGTGAGCCCTCCGGCCGAAGGAGGAAGAAAAAAGCCACAGATGCCGGGCCCCACTATTAATTGTCCAATCCCAATCAAACGCCCAGTGGCCCAATTTCTTCTTCTTCCGGAGCGTGTGGACGGCGACGCTGAAACGGGCATGGCGCGTTGCCGGGCATCGCGATCTGGTCGGTCGGTGCGGTACTTTGTGTGTGTTGTTGTCTTGTGTCTCGTGATTCGTAGCCGGTGCTACGGCGGCCAGCCAGTGAGGGTGGGAAAAGCGGAAGGACGGAAGGCGAAAAGGCGGGAAAAAAAAGAAGAAGGGAGGGCCAACGTCTTACGGCGTACTCGTAGGCAGCGACAACGACGACGACGACAACGACGCGGACGACGCGAACCGGGCCTCTGCGGCTGACGGGCACCAAAACACAGCCCAGCAGTCTTATTTCGGGTCGCATCTCACGCAACACTTGGACCAGCGTCCGAGCCGCCGGGCGGGCTGAAACGTGAGACGGCGCAGGTGTGTGAGCTGGGAATCAAGTAATCGTACGGAGCACTAGTACGAGTACTCGTACTCCGTACTTGTGCACAGTACGGAGGACTCGTAATATTCGTACTCCGTAGAGGTGGACTAACAAATAGGGGGGCCCGCGGCACAATACGAAAGTCGGCGTGATCCATCCGGAGTACCTCTGCCCAATATGTCGTATGGAACCAGGATACGGGCGGTTTCGTGTTCCCGGCGTTGCATGAGCAACACAGCACCAACGCGCACGGCGCGCACAAGGAGCTGGGCGGTTGCGTGGTAGTTCGCTTACGATGTCGTTGTCGTTTGTCGTCTGTTTTCTGTGTCGTCTGTCGTTTGTCGAGAAAGCTTTAGACGAAGGAAAAAGACAAAAAAAAAAGGAGCAGAAGCAAAGGACGAAAAAGGCGGAAAGTAGATTGCAGTGAGAAAGACATCCGCCTGCCAAGTCCAGCACCTCTTGGTCGATACTTCATCACGAGGTGAGCGGCGTCAGGCGCAAATCCGATGATGGAAAAGTGACGGCCTCGGCGTACGATGACGCTGCTGTAGCTCGGCCTGCACCTGCGCCTGCGCCTGCCGCGTCGTGTCCGGTTTCGTCCAAGCCAAAAAGCCAAGACGAGCCAAGCGAACGCGTGTCACTCGACAGTGAAGGAAGGAGCAGAGAATATAATCATACAAAAAAAAAACAGAAAAAGAACAAAACAGAACAAAACAGAAAGAGCACCGAGCACCCCTGACTCATCCTCGCCGGCCGTCACAAACCACACGCTGCAACAAGCGAAGACCAACAAAGACTCGTACGCCTGCAGCAGACAGTGCGCCCGTACCACGTACGATACGATCCTCCGTGCCAACAGCGTACGACGCACGCCCCGGCCCTGCCTGCGCCCTAGCACCTCCAGGCGACCGGCCCACTATTGCCATTTCCCTTTTTTTCTCGAGCCACCCGCCCTGACTGACTGTACGACGTACCGCTGGCCGCCTTTTCCCATTCCCAAGCCCCCGGAGTCGTCACCCGATCCGCCGTGATTCCGGGCGACTTTGGTCGGTCATCCATCACGGTAAATTTTGAAATTTGTTGCGCATTTCCCCAAATACCCTCTTCTGTTATTTTCTGTCAATAAGAGAAATAACAAAAAAGCGTCTCTCATTTTCGCCGAAAAAATTGACCTGCCCGGCTCTTACCTCGCCGTCGCCGTTCTTGGGCCACTCGTGTTCCTGTGAAATGGTCCCACTTTTCCTCTTGGTCCCCGTCATCCGCCCACCGCACCTTCCACCACCGCGCGCGCGCGTCGCTCTTGGCCTTTGTGTGCTCTCGCTTCCCTGCCGCTTGTTGCTTGTTTTTTGCTGGTTGCTCGTTCGGTTGCTCCTTCCCACCCTCGCCCCCCCGGTCTCTCCAAACCGGTCGCACTTTCCTCTTCACGCTCGCATGGCTCGTATACGAGTACTCGTATGGGATATTGGCTCACGCTCCATGCTCCCATGCCCATGCTCCCCTCTCCCGCGCTGTTTCATCGCGCCTTCCGTATCTCATTTCCATCGGTTCTGCCTGATCCCGATGGCCCTCTGTACTCCGTACGAGTATTAATCGATTCAGTACGAGTACTCGTACTAGGTATTATCGGATCGTCTTTTTCCAGCTACGATGTACTCCGTACGCGCGCACACACAAAATGGAAAGAGTGATCAGCGGACATAGGGTAGGGGGGGGAAATCGTCGCAGTTCCCGTAGTCCCGTAGCCCGTAGTCCCCGTAGCGCGAGACAGCCCCCAGAAGGCAATGCCAAGCCCCGACCAGCAAAATGAGCAGAAAAAAAAGTTAGAGGAGAAGCGGGAAAAGAGGGAAAAGAGGGAATAAATGGAATAGATGGAAGAGCTTGGAATAAACCGCTCGTTGGCGCCCCAAAAATATTGTGCTATGCCGACCGACGCCGAGGGCACATGCACTACGAACACGCGGCCGAGCGACGAGGGCGACCGAGCACAGCCGAGCCAGGCCGGCCCCCCCAATTGGCCTCCTCTGCTTGGGAAAGAGCGATCAGGTCAGAATCAGGCTCAACAGTCAGATGCGGAAGGAAGCACGGAGCACCATGGGCCCTGGATTTAAAGTATTGTGTCGAATCAAATGGCAAATTCACGAACCACCCGGGCCTGGTCGATCCAAAACAGAAAGAGCGATCCGGCGCTGCTGCCCTCCTGGGATTATTGTGTGTGTGTGTGTGTGTGTGTGTGTCTGTTTTTTTTTTTTTTTTTTGCGCTCCCATCTCAGCCCAAAGGAGGCCCGCCCGCCCCGTCCAAGCCCCCAAATTGGGCCAGTCTGGGAAGGGGGACCCATACCGCCAATACCGCCAGTACCGCCCCAGCACCGCCAGCACCGCTACCGTGACCGCTACCGCTACCGCTACCGTGGCCTACCGCCATGTACCGTAGCCTACCGTCACCTACCGTCCAACCTACCGCGACCGCCCACCACCACCACCACCACCCACGCCAACGCCCCTTCCCAACGAACCACCCGCGTTGTGCTGCGCGCGTGCGCCTCCTTCCCTCCCTGCTCCTTCCCTCCTTCCTTCTGATTCCTCGCTGCTCGCTGCCTTCCTGCCTGCCTGCCTGCCTGCGCCCTCCCCCCCCCCTCCTTCCGTGTCGAAGCTCCGTTGCCTTCTCCGGCGCTGGCAAGCTTTTTCGCCTCTGCCACCAAAAGCCCCAAAACACCGCCTTCTCTTCCCCCCCCCCCTCCTCCTCCTCTCGCCTGTCCTCCTTTTTGCCTTTTGCCCTTTTTCCCCTGCCGTCGCCCGTGTGCCTCCCTGTGCCCCGTCCGGCTTCTCCCCCCCATCTCGCATTGGCCGATTTACCTCAAGTCTCCTTTTGTGTCTGGTGGCCATCCCGTCTGCCCATTTTTGCCAACGTGCCCTTGTCCTGCCGCGCTGTTCTTCCGACACGCCTCCCGGGCCCTCTCTCCTGTCTCTTTTTCCTTCTTCCTTTTCCCTTTTGCCTTTTACCTTTTTTCCCTATTCCCGTCATCTCCATCTCTCCTTGCTTCCGATCGCCTTTTACTTTTTCTCTTTCCACTTCTCTCTGTTTCTGTCTCTCTCTGTTTCTGTCTCTCCTTCTCTCCCACCATCCTCTCTCTTCTCTCTACCCATTTCGCCGGTTCTCCGTCTCCCGTGACTATTGCCTCCGGTCGCCGCCCACATCGTCCATCGTCACCATTGCTGCGCATCGACCGACAGCTTCACATCGACCATCCACGGCCCGCGTCATCCCGATCCGGTTCACAGTTGAGACGCGCCTAGTCATTGCAACTCGTATCTCGCATCTCGCATCTTGCTCTGCTGATCTCTGATCTCACATCGTCAACTCTCATCGAAACTCACCTCCCACATCCACATACACATCTTCACATCGTCAAGCCACCTCCGCCATGGCCTCTGTTGTCCGCGCCACGGCGCTGCGTGCCGGCGGTGCCTGTGTGCGCTGCCGCAAGGGCAAGACCAAGTGCGTCTACGAAAACGGCCGCGCGCCCTGCAAGAACTGTGCCAAGGGCATGCACGAATGCTACCTGCCCTCCGACTCCATGAGCCACGGCGGCCACGGCGTCTCGCCCGCTCGCATCCCCCAGCGCACCCGCGAGTCCATGCCCGGCGACGCCCGTGCTCCCGCCGGCTCATCGTCCGACCGCGCCGTGCACAACGCCGCCCTCAACGCCCGGCACTCTCTCGGCGGTGCTGAAAAGTAAGTTCTTGTCTCTGCTCTGCTCTACTCTACCTCTGTCTCTCTGGCTCTCTTCATCTCCTGCCCATCTCGCTCCTTACCACTTCACCACTGTCATCCTCTCGCTCCCTACCACTTTACCACTCTACCGCCTGTCCTCATTTCCCCATGTTTCTCCGCCTGGCTCCACCCGTACATCTCCACTTTTCACCATTCCCTGGCGCATCCTCTAGCTGGCTCTCCGGCCTCCATCATCCCCCTTTTGCTCTCCCCTCGCGTCGCCCAATAGCTCCGCTCCGGGTCCCTACACACACACACACACACACACACTGCACCACCCCACGTGAGACACTACATGGCCCGTCCAAGCCCGTCCAAGCCACCTGGCGTCTTCTCGTTCTACGGCGCCGCCTCACCCTTGCTCTCTCCTCCGACTTGGCCAGTTACATTCTCTCTTGCCTTGCTGCAGCTACTAACATGGCGTCACCCTCTACAGACTCACCCCGGAGCTCATAGCCGAGTGCGAGCGAGTCATCTCCAAGACCGTGCCCGCCTGTGTCGCCTTCCACAAGCCGTCCTTCCTGCAGCAACTGAAGAATGCCGCCCTTGACCCCTCCATGGTCCACGCCCTGCTCACCACCGCTGCTCGGTAAGCTTTACTCCAATTACTGACTCACGCGTTTTCTTCCTCTCTCTACATAGCCTGGACTAACAAACGCAGTCACTCGCCCACCCTGATCCGCCGCTATGGTGGCCAAGGCGGCGGCACGGCCGCCGCTGAGCACTTTGCCCAAAAGGCCAGCTCCTTTATCATGCAGTCCCTCGACCACCCCAGCCTCGGCGACATCCAGGCCCTGTGCCTGCTCGTCATCCACGAATGGGGCTGCCGCAATGCCGTGCGCGCCTACATCTACCTCGGCCAGGCTGCCCGCATGGCCCAGATGTTCCGCATCGTCCAGACACACCAGCCCTCCGACCCGGACAACTTCTTGAAGGAGGAGGCCTTCCGCCGCACGCTGTGGCTCATCTACATCCTCGACTGCTTCCTCACCAGCAGCCCCGGCCGCCACCCCGCCCTGTCGTCCCTTGACATTCTCGACGTCGCTCTGCCGTGCCAGGACATGAACTTCAACTTTGGCAGCCCCGTGTACGTGCGCACACTGACGGGCGGCGTACCCGCCGTTGCCCCCGACCCGGATGCCCCCCTTGCCGAGGTGGGCGAGTTTGCCCACATTGTTCTTGCCACCAAGGCCTGGCGCGGCGTGGTTGAGATGATGACGACCACGACGATCGAGACATTCTCCGAGTCGCGCTGCTTGGACCTCGAGGCCGAGATCGACGCCATCCGCCAGTCTCTGCCCGTCCACTTTGCCGACAAGCCCGGCCAGATCAACCTGCATGTCACCATGGGCAGCGGCTTCACCTATGCCATGATCCACTGCTTGCTCCAGTGTGCCACCATCTTTGTCAATCGCCGCCAGATTCTGCAGGTGGTCACTGCCGAGGACTTCAACGTCGAGGACTGGCGCGCCACCAGCGCCGACTCTCAACTTATCGACAAGATCTTCACGGCATCGCACGGCATCATTTCCATGCTCGTGTCGCTGGAGAGCGGCGCCGACAAGGACGCCATCCTGTGCTTCCCGATTGTCATGCTCTTCTCGGCCTTCACGGCCGGCTCCACGGTTGCATACCTGTACCTCAAGGGCCTGGCGCCACACAACGCGACCGAGGCGGCACTGCACATTGTGCGCGACAGCCTGCGTCTGATGAACGACGGTGCCGAGTCGTGGCCGCTGGTCATGCCGTGGAACCGCCACCTGACGGTCATGGCCAAGGTGCTCCGCGACATGAACGCCCGCGAGGAGCCGCTCAGCTCGCCCGACCGCCTGGAGCACATTGAGCACAACGACCACGCGGACCAGGCTGACCACAAGGTCAGCAACGGTGGTGCGGGCTCGCCGTACCTCAAGGACGATGCGTCGAACCCCGACACCAACCCCGATGCCATGGACTACGAGCAGTCGGGCAGCGCGTCGCAGGAGGCCGACCAGGCCAACTCGGTCGGACGCGGCAGCGAGCCGCCTGCCGTGCCGAGACGTCCCGGTATCGCCACGATCAACGGCGGGTCTGCCGGTGCGTCGACCCCGACGCCCGACAGCCCGCCGGCGCTGCCCGTGGAGAAGCTTGAGTCGCCCGAGCCGCAGTCGACGGCGTCGAACCCGCCCGGCCCGACGGTGGATATCACGGCCAAGGAGCTGTGCAGTGCGTTTGAGAGACAGCTGCTGGAGCTCGACGACCTCGCTGCATTTATGGGTGGCGGTGTGTAATCGTCGGCCGCACCGCACCGCGCCCGCGTTCCAAATTCTTCTGTGAAGAACCAAGTCTGTCCCTTTTCTCTACTTCTTGTCACCCCCTTTTCTCCTCTCTTATTTGTTTTAATCAGCGGCTTTTTATTCGAGGCCGTGTCGTGCCGGCGTCCAGTTTTTTTTTTCTTTCTCTTTTTTTGTCGTGTTTTATCGGAACTCTCATCAACGTGTATCAAGGAGCTTTGTTGTCTGTATGTTTGTCTATCTTGTTTGCCTGGACCTGGTCGGTGGTTTCTCTTGTTTGCTCTATGGGCACCTTTTGTGTTTTTGTTTGTATTCATGGTCTGTAATAACGGTCTCTGTCGTGTCGCTGTCTTATCTGTCTGTCTGATTTGTTCTCATGTACACTTGTTTTTGATTTTGTCGTCATGTATTCTCGGCCCAGGCTGGAATGGCCGGATATGCCAGCAGGGGAAGGGACAGAAGCCACGGTAAAGTCTTTGTTTCCAATGTTTGAATGTTTTTTTTTTCTTCTAGTTTTTCACTCTCGTCGTCGAAACTGCCGTCTTTGTTATGCCTGAAAAGTCGCTCCCATGTAATCTAGGCGTTGGTTCCTTCTTGTCATGACTTCAGGTGTGTTTCTAGTAATCTGCTCAGTCGCTTTACCGACTTAATATACTTGCTTGTTCGAACTTGCTTATGACGTAAAGTGATGGTGTATTTCGGTACGGTGACTAAACCCGGCTATGGCCGTTCGCCGGTGTTCCGGGCCCGTCCGGCTCCACGTGACGGACCGCGGCTATTCAGATGTGATGACAAATAAGTTACAGATTAAGAAGGAACATAAAGACGACAATGTATCCAAATATGGCAGGTATGCAAAATGGTCACCTGATAATCCCCCTGACTGCTCACTTGGCTTCGGACGTGCTCCTCTCGGACGGCTCGGGCGTGACAGTAGCCGAACCTTGGCCGGCAGCCTCCGGCTTAGCCTCGGGCGCGGCCGACAGCGACCGCGTCATCAGGCCCTCGAGCAGGCGCTTGAGGTCGGCGACCTCGGCGCGCAGGGCGCGGACCTCGACGACGGCGAGGTCGTCCTCGACGTTGGGCTTGACGGCGTCGACGGTCTTGCGCCAGCCGTCGGCCTCAAAGTCGATGCTGTTGCCGGCGACCTGCAGCTGCTCCCACTCCTCGACGGTGTCGTCGTCGGCGTCGCCGCGGCCGCGGTTGCCCAGGATGTCGTAGGCGGTGCGCGTCTCAAAGTAGGCGGCAATGACGAGCAGCGGCGAGTACAGCACGGCCATGACGACGTCGTTGAGGCGCTCGTACGTCTGCTTGGGCATCCACCACTCCAGGGGCAGGGCCAGGCAGAAGATCTCAATCAAGTTCAGGGGCGCGATGAACACGTTCTCGTCGGGCGCGCGCACAAACTGCATGGTCTTGTGGGCAAAGAGCGCGAGGTACTCGTCGTCGGCGTTGTCGTAAATGTCCTCGTAGGCCGAGTTGTACAGGGCAATGAGCACGTTGAGCAGCACGACCATGACGATAAAGGTGAAGCAGTAGTAGAGGATGATGCCAAAGGGATGGCCAAACTGCTCAAAGCCTTCAAAGTCGGGGCTCTGCATGACGGCGTTGAGCATGGCCTGCACGATAAAGGTGACGTCGCCGAGCTGCAGGTCCTCGGCAATGTCGAGGCCGATAAACGACTGCAGGAAGCCGATGAGGATGACAATGAGCAGCGCGAAAAAAATGACCGACTCCTTCATCATGACCTTGAGCACGACGAGCATGGCGCCAAAGAAGCGGAAGCTGTCGAGGTACAGCAGCAGGCGGATCCAGAACATGGGGGCACTAAAGGCCAGGAAATTGTAGCTGAGCTCGTTGAACTGCTCGCGCGGGCCCTTGAGCACGAGCGGGTCGGGCGACGGCGGCTTGCTAAAGGCAATGAAGCGCATGACGAGCGACGTGACGAGCAGCGAGTAGAGCACGCTGTTGAAGGCGTCCCAAAACCCCAGGATGTAGTAGCCGGCCTTCCAGACCTTGGTGATCTCGTCAAAGAGGAAGCCGAGGGTGAAGAGGTAGAGGATGACCTCGACGGCGTCGAGGTCGCCGTCGCGGTTGATGGTGTTGATGGCAATGGTGAAGAGCACGAGGTAGAGGAGGGAGAAGAGGACCTGGGCGGCGTTCTGGTACATGGGGGCGCGCATGCGGTCCGGGTCGAGGTGGGCGACAAAGGACGTGTTGTCGCGGTCGCGGTAGTCGACGAAGCTGGCCGGGTCGTCCTCGTCCTGGACGAGCCAGCCGCGCCAGAGGTAGCTGATGCACTTTTGGTAGCCGGACGAGCCGATGACGCGCAGGGCGTGCAGGTCGACGGCCTTTTCCACGACGTTGCCGGGCAGCGTGGGCACGCCGTCGACGAGGATGGCGTAGCGGCGCAGCAGCACGGCGTGCATCAGGTAGGCCTGGTCGTCCTCGCTCTCGATAATGAGCTTGGCAATGACCTCGCAGGCCGTGGCGCGCACGTGGTGCATGCTGGCGTCCCAGAGCTCGACGAGCGCCTGGTGGCGGAACCAGCGCTTGCACACCAGCAGGCAGTACACCACGCAGTCGTTGTGCTGCGGGTTGCCGTCGACGCCGCCGGCTTCGCGCGCCGCCTGCACGACCTGCCGCGTGATGACTTTGCTGTGCGACCGCGTCACCAGCTCCTCCTCCATCTCGCACGGGATCACCTCCTCGATGAGGTAGCGCAGCCGCACGGCGATCTTGGTGACCTCCTCGGGCGGGATGGCCGACTCGATGGTGTCGCTGGCGTGCGCCGGCATGACGCGGCGCCGCGTCTCTTCCCACCACTGCTCGTGGCTCCCGTGCGCCGGATGCCGGTCCCAGCCCAGCAGCCGGCGCCAGCCGGTCGCGGCGCGGTTTGCGGCGCGGTTCATTGTGGAAGCCATGTCGGCTCAGTCGTAGTCAATCGGAGCGTGTTGTCAGTCATGCGAGTGCCTTTGTGGGCACCGTCTGTTGAAAGAATTTGTCAGATGAGAATAACGGATTTTTTTTAAAATAAGTAAACATAAACTGAAATAGGAAGCGGCATATTTAACTAACGCACAGCAAGAACCCGGCTCCCTCCCTTTGCGCCTGCCCTGTTCTCGCACCAGCGCACGATCCAATCCGCGCCTGCTCCGCCGGCGTCCTCGCTAGTTTCCTGCTCTAGCATTCAGCTGCAGCTGAAGAGTGGGGCCTGCGCGCCTGCCCCTTGGCCGATCGATCTTGGATTGTGAAATGTAACAGGGCTGAGCTGAGTAATCGTCGCTTTTGCGGGTGGTAGTTTACGGAGTACGGAGTAGATCTGTCGTCTTATTTTGATCTCGTTTAGATTCTTCTGTTCTTCTTGCCTTTTCAAGGCGTACTACGCCGTATGTAGTCATGCATGTTCAATGTGTTATCCTTGATTTATCTTCATCTTCTTCCACTTCAGCCCGGTATTTCGGGTTTCCGTCTCTCCGACCTCGTTTCTTTATCTCTGCTGTCTCATATATTGTTCCTGGCCTCTTTCATGACTATGAGTGGTGTAGCAGAACGGAATGCTCAATTGGCTGCAAAAGCTTATACCACTGCTGAAGGATGCAGCATCTCATCGTTGCTGACTAAGCAATCAAGTGCAGCGGGGAGCTGTCGACTCCCCGGCTGACTCATAATGCGAAAGCGACTGCGTTGGTCTGTACAAGAAGGCCGGAACACCGTTGAAATTAAATCCTTTCTCAAATACTAGTCTTTCTTCAGAAGTTATAACCAAACACAAAGTTCGCCACGCCTTGCCTTTCAATCGCCCGCAGTGTCATTAGTCATTCTCCATATAAAACAAACAAATCACACTACCCCGCAGGCAGAGCTCCCCACTCTACTAACCCCGTAGATCACTATCGTCACTTTCATCATCAACCGCCAAATCCTCCGACACACACACACACACACACCAACACACAATCAAACACACCATGTCCAAGGCACAGCTCGCCCGGCTCATTGACCTGCCGGACGACGCGCTCCAGCAGGTCCTCGACTATGCGCGCACGCTGTCCAAGCCCGCTGCCGTCGAGCACTTTTCCAACCTGCTCGGCGACAGCCCGGCCGCCGTCGAGTTTATTTCGGCCTTTAACGCGCGGAACAACCCGTCCGGGCCACAGCCACAGTCTACCGCATCACCATCACCATCCCTACCAGAACCCGTCCCGGCGGGCCGACAGCGGCCCAAGAAGAAAAAGGCACAGCTGCACACACCGCCGCCGCGGCAGGTCGCCAACCTAGCGCCGCCGCCGGGCGCCGTCTACCACAAGAAGGATGCCGAGGACGACTATATGTATATGGGCGGTGGCGGCAGTGGCAAGGGCCGGCAGTCCGGGACGTCCACGCCGCAGTCGTCGGTGGGCGCCGGCAGCATGCAGCGAGGCGCCAGTCCCGCACGCCCACCACAGCAGCAGCAGCAGAAGCAGCAGCAGCAACAACAACAGCACAAGCAACAACAACAACAACAACAACAACAACAACAACAACAACAACAACAACAACAACAACAACAACAACAACAACAACAACAAAAGCAGTCACAAAAACAACGCTCCGGCGGCGGATCGCTCATCTCGGACGCCCTCGCACCAAAATCCAAAAAGACAAACAACACCAACACCACCACCAACACCTCCAACAAAAAACCAGTCACGGTCGCCAAAATCTCCATCACCGGCGGCACCGCCATGCACGGCGCGGCCACGGCGCTGTCCGACCTCGAGACGGCCATCCGCGCGCTGGAAGTCAGCACCAACCCCACGCTGCGCGGCGGCAAGGCTGGTAAGGCCGCCGACGCCGACGCCGAGGACGACGTGGCGGCGCGGCGCTGCAACTGCGTGGCCACGCGCCACCCGCTGCAGATGGCGGCGCCCAACTGCGCGTCGTGCGGCAAGGTCATCTGCGTCAAGGAAGGCCTGGGCCCCTGCACGTTCTGCGGCGCCGCGCTGCTGTCGCCCGCCGAAGTGCAGGCCATGATCGAGGAGTTGCGCGCCGAGCGCGGCCGCGAGCGCATGGCGGCCGACCGCGAGGCCCACCAGAAGAAGGCGGCGGCTGGCTCCGGCGCTGGTGGACGAGGCGGCGGCTACCGCGGCGGCACGGGCGTGGCGGGGAGTGCCCACATGATTGCGGGCAAGGCCAAATGGGGCGGCGACGACGACGGCTTTGTGAGCCTGCAGGAGGCAGCGGCGGCGGTGCGCAAATCCGATGACGTGCCAAAGGACGACGCAGCGGCCAAGGCGCGCGCGCACCGCGACCGGCTGCTGGCGTTCCAGTCGGAGAACGCGCAGCGCACGACGGTGCGCGACGAGGCGGCTGATTATGATGTGGGCGACGCACTGGCGGCAGCGTCGGGCGGCGGCTTCGGGCGCAACCAGTGGGCCACGCCCGAGGAGCGCGCCCACAAGCTGCGGCAGCAGCAGAAGCTGCTGCGCGAGATGGAGTGGAACGCGCGGCCCGAGTACGAGAAGCGGCAGCAGGTGCTGAGCATCGACGTGACGGGGCGCAAGGTGTTCCGCAAGGTGGTGGTTGCCGAGCGGCCGCCGTCGCCGCCCGAGGGCAGCATCGCCTATGACGCCGGCGACGACAACGAAGACGACGAGTACGGCGCCGTGCTGACCGACGGCGACGGCAATAAGGGCAAGGGCAGCGGCAAGTTCAGCAACAACCCGCTTCTGGGCAAGCGCATCAAGCCCGTGTACGACGCGCAGGGCCGGGCGGAGCGCGAGCGTGCGGCGGCGCTGGAGCAGCAGCGCGCGCTGAAAAAGGGCAAGGGCAAGGGCAAGGGCAAAGGCAAAGGCAAGGCCGCGGACGAGTCCGACCAGGAAAACGAACAGGTGATGCCCGAGGTGCTGCATCTGCGGGGCCGCGCCGACGACCCGAACGCGGCCACGCGCTGGCGGCGTGTGCAGGACGACGTCGACAACGAGGCGGTGATCCTGGACGGCGGCATTTATGGGAGCACGGTGGCCACGGCCGACGAGCCGGGGACGTAGGCTATCGGACGTACGTTAGTCAGTGATGAATGAAGTTCCAAGTCTATCCAATCTATCCAATCTATCCAGTATATCCAAAGTCCAAATGTCAAATGTACCCAAAAAGGAAAAGAAAAAGAAAAGAAAAAAAAAAACAATTGAGGCTCCGTCGCCAAAAATTAAGTAGCCTTTTCCTGTCGGTGGCCTTCCTTCTCGGCCCCCTTATCTGCCCTCCTCTCCTGCTGCTTCGCCTTCCGCCGGGCCCCGTGCGCCGCCATCTCCGCACGGTACTGGATCCCGTTGCGCATGAGCAGCCACATCAGCGGCAGAAAGGCCACATACAGCAGGCCCAGCAACGTAAACGCCCAGCCGATGCCCATGGCGTTGATCATGGGCACGATGACGGCGCTGAACAGCGCGCCCAGCAGGCAGCGCGCCAGGTTGTTGGCGGCCACGGCGGCGCCCGCATGGCCCGGCGAGATGTCGATGAGCAGCACGCTGACGGCGTTGTTGAAGCCCGTCATGCCCAGCCCGTAGAAAAAGGTAATGACGCACGGCACGGCCACGGACACGGGGGGATGCAAAGGCCGGGGGTGCAGCACCCAGCCCCAGCAGAGGATGCTGGCCGCCGCGAGCGCCGCAAAAGGCACGCCGATCTCGAGGCGCGCGCGCTCCAGCGGGAACCGCGACAGGTCGGTCTGGCGCGCCTTGTCGACGGCCAGGCCCAGGCGGCCCGCGTGCCGCCGGTAGTTCCAGTTCATGGTGGGGCCCATGGCAAACGCAATCAGCGCCGAGCCGGCCGCCATGGGGATGTACATAAGCCCGATGACCAGGTCGTTGTAGCCGTAGATCTTGGCGTACTGCGACGGCAGCGCCACCGAGATCGAGTAGAAGCCCGCAAACACAATGGCGTTGTAGCCGACCAGCATGCCCGTCTCCTTCTCAAACAGCATCCGCAGCGACCGCAGCGGGTTGGGCATCTTGAGCTTGAGCGGCGGCCGGATCGAGCTCGCACGCGTCGTCGTGCGCTGCAGGCCTGTTTCGTTGTCCGCAGTGTTCTCCTCGGCGTGCCGCCGCCGCGTCCTCGTCCTCTTCCGCTGCCAGTCGCAGTACAGCTGCTTGAGCGGGCGGTGCAGCGGGTGCGGCCGGATGGAGCCGTCGCCCACAATGTTGCGGCACGTCTCCGGCAAGAACACCAGCAGCATGGCAAACGCCACGGCCGCCGAAATGGTCAGGAACCAGAAGATGGCCCGCCACCCCAGGTACTGCGACAGCACGCCGCCCAGGATCGGGCCGATCGACGGCGCCAGCACCACCGGCAGCACCGTGAAGCCAATGTACTGGCCGCGCTCGGCGCTCGTGACAATGTCGGCCACCACCGCCTGGCACAGCGCAATCGTGCTGCTGGACCCGGCCGACTGCAGGCAGCGGATGACCAGCAGCGACGCGTAGTTGTGGCAGAGCGCCAGCCCGATGTTGGCCGCAATGTAGACGACAAAGCACACAATGTAAGCGGGGCGACGACCGGCGCCGTCGGCCAGGCCACCGACAAACATGGGCGTGATGCCCTGCAGCACCATGTACGTGGTCATGGTGAGGTTGACCTGGGTCGAGGAGATGTGGAAGTCGGCCGCGAGGAGGTTGAGCGCGGGCAGGTAGATCTGGGCGGTGATGGGCGAGAAGACGGCGGCGATGGACACGGCCAGCACGATCATGCGCTTCTCCCAGAGCGTGTAGATGGAGTAGGGCGGTGGCGGCGCGGCAGACGGGACGGGGGCCAAGCCGGCCTCGACGTCGTTGTTGATGTCGGTGTTGGTGTCGCTGTGGTCGGCGGACGGTCGCGGTTCTGTGTCGCCGGCATCTTGGGACTCGGCCGACGCGCGCGTCAAAACGGACGTTTCCGGAGTCGCCGGCTTACTGCCGTTCCTCACCCCGGCTGTCGACGTCTCCCCGGCTGCCGAGAGCGGACGTTCTGGTTCGGAAGCCATTGGCAGTCTGCTGCGACGTTGTCATGGGCGTGACAGCCAGGACAATCATATAGTCCAGCGATTGACTTGCGAAGAACAAAGAACAAAGAACAAGACAGGAGCAAAGTACGCCAAGAAAAGCACCGCATCTGTGCAGATCGCACGGCGGTGTGGCCGATACCACGTGCCGAACCGGGGCCGCCTGTGCTTCAGTGGTTGCGCTCCACTGTAGCGCTTCCAATCGGGAGACACTAGCCAAGACTAGCCGGCCACTGCAAGGCTTTGATTGGGCATGTGACCGTCCGGCTGTTGGCGGCACATTCCGGCAACCGGCTGGTCTGCGTTGTCGTCCGAGGTCGGTGATGGTGCTGGGTTTGATGGAAAGTGTCCGATAGGCCGTTGACATAGTCGTGGCGTGGATAAAACGGTGTCAAGCGAAAAAAACAGAAATTAAAATTAAGGTTTGTTCCACAGAACAAAAGTTGCAAACCAAGAATAATATAGTAGAATCCAAAAATGTTCAAAATATAGGAAAATCAAAGAAAAAATCAAAATCAAAATCAAAAAGAAAAAGAAAAAATCAAAAAGAAAAAATCAAAAAGAAGAAACCAAAAAAGTCATGATCGTCATAATAGTTCCCTGCCTCAAAATTACTGCCACCCACTGTTCCGCGGGCCGCTCGTCTCACACACCTTCTGGAACGGCTGGCCCACCATTGCCAGGAGATCCAGCGGCATCTGCGTCCGCTCGGGAGGAGCCCCCATGGGCAGCGTCAGCAGCAACGTCGACGTCTCGTAGCCTTCTTGACCAGGACGCATCTCGGTCGCCGGGCGGCCGTGCAGACCAAATGGGGCACGCGCCGGTGCCGTTTCGGCCGCCACCTCAAAGGGGCTTGGGGTCGCCTGCGACAGCGTCTCGAAGAACGGATAGACCTGGCTGTACAGCTCCTGCGCAGCCGCGTGCGAGCCTTGGATCACAAACGTCCTGCCGCCACCGCCGCCGCTGGCCACCGACAACACCTGGAGACAAATGTCGGCCCGCTGCAGGTCGCCCTGCCACGTCTCCCAGTGGCAGCCGTGGGCCTGCTTCTGCGCCACAATGTGCAGCAGCACAATGCATGCCGAGAATGCCTGGAGAGTGACGATCCAGCTCGTGCTGCTGCCGTTGCCGCCGCTGCTGCTGTTGCTGCCCGAGGCGGTCGCACAGTCCATCTGGCAGAGCGCAGAACAGATCGAGGCCGTCGTTCGCGCGGCATCAATGCCCAGGTGCAGCAGGTTGATCGGGGTCGCCTCGGGCGCCTCGGGCCGCTTATCAACACCGTGCGGCAGCAGCAGCTGCTGCTCGCGGAACAGGCGGCTGCACTGCGACACCATACAGCGGTAGGTGAGGACGTTGGCACCTAGGTACAAAAGGTGCAGGTGGTAGATGGAGCGCATGATGTCGGGAGGGAACGAGGGCATGCCGCTGCTGCTGTAGTCGCCGCCTGGTAGGTTGGCGAGGTGGACGCTGGCGGGCAGACTCGCGTACCAGCTCCGCAGGTCGCGGAAGGCCGACTCAAAAGAGAGCACGGAGACTGGCTCGGACGTCAAATGGAGGCGCAGGTTTTCGACGCTGAGGGCGGTGATTTTTGCCGTCTCGGACTGCAGGAGTTCTCGGATGTCTTGCGAAGGTTCGAAAAAGTCGATCTCAGAGGGCTATACTGTTAGTCTTTTGTCCTCAAATAGCGTCACGGGACGACTTACATTGATTTGGTCGAGTTCGATCATTCGGCCGGTAATTGAGCACATAGCAAAGGTAAGCCAGCTATTTTGTTAGTGTGATGTTTCTTTTTCTATTTTCTTTTCAGGAGAAGAAAGGAGCAAAAAAAACACACCTCGAGAGAAACTGCAATGTTCTCCAAACTTTGCGCTGCTCGTTCCACTCGGCAATCGTCATGTTCGGATCGACGGGTGTCTTGCTGTCCAGTCCGCATGCCCGGCACAGCTTCAACCCTGTACTGATCCAGATCTGGGCCATGGTGTTTCGGCTCATGAAATTGAACAAGGCCAGCATGGCCGCCAGTTTGGCCGCCAAGAGCGGTGACGTGTCCAGGAGGAGCTCAAAGTGGTGCTTGGCTATATCGTAGACGGCATTGCTTGTGAAGCGGTCAAACGACAGCGGCGGCGGCAGGGCTTGCGCAGAGTCGCGGCGCAGAGGAGCTGCGTGCCGCATGCCGACGGCCACAATACCGGCGAGGCACGATGCAGCCGTCTTGCTCGCCGTGGCCGTGGCAAGGGAGGGCGGCCCCATGGCACCACCAAAGACGACATGCACCAGGCCCTGTGCCTCGTCCTCGGAGAAGACGTGCAGCAGAGGGTTGCGGAACTCGTAAAAGTCGGCCAGAGCCCGCGTAGTGGTTGTGTAGCTAGGGAAGACGAGCTCGACGGTGATGGGAGCGAGGGGCCCAGTCGGGTTGGTTCGCAAGGGGGAAGGGAGGCTTCTGGTCGGAAGGCTGAAACTAAAGGGGAGGTCGTCGTTGTCGGTGTTGAGGAGCCGGCTGACGCTCTGGCGCGGACTGGAGTCGGCTGTGTCGCCACCGAGGCTGGCCCGCGGGCTGCACCGGGGGCTTATTTCGGGACTTCTGCCCGGGCTTGCCTGCTGGCTCTGCTGGGTCTGTCGAGTCCTGGGGATCTCTTGTATAGTGGCAGATGAAGACGGAGCAGACAGCGAGGACTGCTGGTCAGTCGGCGTGGGCGCGGCCATGGGCGCAGACCCTGGGCTGCCACTGGCCTGGCTGCTGCCCTCGCGAAGAATCGTAAAAGGGTCGTCGATGGTGCGCATGCGTGCCATCAGCCGTTCGGCGTCCGCGGGTGCGGCGGTGCGCAGAGAGGCGAAAACAGACTCAAAGGCGGCGAGGCGTGCACGCATGGCGGCCTGGCGCGACTGGCCAGCCTCGCCTTCGTAGCGGCACGTGCGATCGCGGTCGATGCAGTTGCCGCAGCGGGGTCGGCCACCGTCACACTTGGCCTTCATCTGGCGGCACATCTGGCAGGCCTGGGCCACGCTGCGGATGCGCTTGGGCAGCTTGCGTTGGCTGGTGACGGGCGAGGCGCTGTGGGCGGGGTCGTCATTTGGGAGGTCATCGGAGCGCTGCTTGGCGGTGCGATCCGGGGCCGGCAGGATCACCCGCAACGCCGGATCGCCTCCCATGATGACGGCGGTGCAGTAGTTGCTAGTCTGAGAGAGAGGGGGGGAGGGGGGGGGGGGGGAGGAGGAGGAGAGGAGGAGAGGAGGAGAGGAGGAGGGGAGGTGGAGAGAAAGCCAAGAAAGTTGAGATGGAAGAGATGCCGAGAACTAAAAAAACATCAGACGGGCATGTCAACGGGATGATGTCAGTGGCTAGAAAGGGTGTGGAGAGAAAAGGAGGCGCAAAGAGTAAGCCACGACAAGGGGGGGAGGGGGGGAGATATGGTGATAGAAGAGGGAGGAGACGAGGGAAGAAGGGAACGAGGAAACGAGGTGGCAAGGAGACAAGGTGACAAACAAGGTGACAAGCAGAGGCACCTCATGAGGCGGTGTCATGAAGTATATGAAGCCGGCAGAGGCCCAAAAAAGCCAGAACGACCAGAACAAGCTCGAGGAGGTGTCGCCGCATGCCGGGCGCCGATTCGACGGTCCAGACATTGCGAGGGAGCATGCTCCGGCGACGTGTGGATGGCCGGCAGGAGAGAAGGGAGAGCAACGTGCATGGCGAAATATTATTAACTACCGCCAGGCAATATGTAATAAGGTGTAGGATCAAGAAAACTAATATATAATAAAGAATGGAGAAGAATGAAGCTTTGGCCAATGTGGAAGATTCCGAATCCGGAAGGGATCACGCCTGGCTGCTCTGGACGCTCTGGACGCTCTGGACGCAGCTTCCCCCCGAGTTAGATTTGTTTGCCCGGCTGACGCGGCTTCATAAGGAATGGCAGTTGCGCCCATCCAACTGCCCGTCTGACTGTGCCCGAAGAAGAAGGAGCGACCGCGCAGAAAACAAGATCAAAACAAGAACAAAATGACCAAAAATGACCAAAGAATGGCCAAAGAATGACCAAAGAATGACCAAAAAATAGGAACAATTAAGATGATGAAATAAAAGATGGAAAAAGCAGATTATAAAGAACAACCACGGCAAAACAGGGAAGATAATACAAATCCGACAACTAGCAAATGGGAAAATAACATGGCACTCCGTCGAAATAGCATGATTGCACACAAGGCATAAATATAGCATAACGCGAAAAAAGGAAAGAGCCCGCCAGTCAGTTTCCTCTCCTTACCCCGGTCTCACAATGACAATGCAACAACGGCAGTCGGCCACGCCTTCCCTTCCTTTTCCCTCTCCTCTCCCTTTGCCACGCGAAATTCCGACAGCAAAATGTTTCGCCGCCAGGGCCCGCCCATGGGTTCGGTCTAGCCTTGGGGGAAGGAAAAGGAAGTTCCAGGCCTCAAATTCCTTGCTTCCGTTCCTGCTGCGGCTGCGGTCGGTCACTCGTTATTTTTTCCTCTTCTTGATGGCGCGGTCTTCGATCGTTGGAACGGTCGAGAATTCTGCCCATCGTACCTGCCGTTGACCCACTGCTGCCCATTGTTTTTGTGTGCTTGTTGCTCTCATGCTTGCTTTTTTGGGACGAAAGAGGGGCTTTTTTTTTTTTTTTGCTTTTTTTTTTTTGCTTTGGTTTGGGGCCCATTGTCCGCCCGGTTGGCTCTTGCCGGTTTGAATCATGTCTCATTGCTCCTTCCGTGGGCGTGTCTCTCTTTCTTTCCCTCTTTCCCTCTCTCTCTATTGTCCCCTTGCGTCCGGTCGCTTATATCCCCTAAATCGTACCACTTTTTGCTGGTCGCACCTGCCTGCTGTCTCTCGCTTCCTCCTTCCTGCGTGAGCAGTCCCAACAAAACACATGCCATTTATGGCATTCACGACTACCCGTACCCCGGGGGGCCATCACCTGACTTTATTACTCGTGCTCGTAGTAACTTGTTGCCGCTCGTAGTACGCCGTGCTTGCCCCCCCCCCCTCCTTTCTTTCCCCTTCCCGCCCATCCTCGCCCCTCCCCGCCTGCGGCCAAACCCGATTGATCACGCTATCGGGCCTGCTAGCTGTCGGCTGATCTAAAAAGCGCTGACGACTCGTCAACCAAGGAGACAGCGCCGACGCTCTAGACGCCCTTCTCACGCTCTTATTTTTTTATGAGCAGCTGCGGCCGCATGCGCTGTCTCCGCCATGCAAGTATCGGATGTTGTCCAGACTGGGATTTATTGAATTTCTTTTCTTTTTTTGCTCTTCTTATTTCTACTTGGCCACCATTGTTCTACTTTTTCCTAGCTTATTTTATTTTTTCTTTTTTTCTTCGCCTTTGAACTATCGCTGCTGACTCATCCGTCCTAAACCCAACCCAGATCCTCCAACATCAACTCTTCCCAGGGCTGCTAATATAAGCGAGAAACCAATAAAGCATATTCAATATTCTATATTTTACATCACCCATAGCTTGGGCCCAGATCACAATACATCAGACAACCAGTCCAGTTGTTGCGTTTGTGGTCTCGAAACGGCAAGGTGCGCCGCGTACCCGTCGCCAATGCGATCGATATTACAGAAAAAGAGAAAAAAAAAAAAAAAGAAAAAAAAAAACAGAAAAAGGAGCCGCACAGGACGAGCTCCAACCTTTTTCCACACGACCAGTGACCAAGACCTTGATATGCTTGCATGCGCATGCCGTCCGCCTGTTCATGCATTGTTTGTTTCATGGCTAGCACGAGCAGTATTTCATCTGATATCGCCACACACACGTGCCCGGGCCAGGCGATGTTTTGTATTCGTACGCGTGCAGTCCTATTCTCCGTGGCGTGTCGTGTGCAGGTACACATTATTACCTGACTGGTATTGCCTGACTGACTCGCCAGGCTGTCTCCCGTCTGCCGGACGCCACGGCACCGGGATGTCGCCTTTGTGTGTGTACGGAGTATATGTACTCCGTAGCTGTGTGTGTGGGCCATATACTATCATACGGAGTACAGGAGAACGCTTCACAGGGATGCATCCCTTGTGTGATCCGGAGATTTGCTCTTTCTACGACGTAGTATCTTTGCTTGTCGATCTCCATGCGGCGGCATGCTGACGGCTATTTTGTTTTGGAATGACAGCCAGAAAACAAAGCAATGGGAAACAAAGAGTCATTGTTCAAGCTTCCCCCCTATCCCGACCGAAGCCGGGATACGCGTATATTGACGGACGCCAGGGCTAAACTGACACGCAGAGCACATCTCGATGCTCTCTCTCCCTGCGCGCCGTAAGCGACCCAAGGCGAGCCAAAAACGTTGGCGCGCGAGACACACGGTGACGGGTAACAGATGTAGGAAGTACATGACAGGCCCCTCCCGCTCAGGGATGCTGGATGCTGCGGGCAAGTGCATCCGGCATCTTGTTTGACAGGTCTGGTGTGTGCGCCACCAACACTCGGCCTATCTCTTTCTGGTCTGGCGGCACAAGCCATTTCGTTGCCTTGGCAGATGGCTATTTCGCGACTACTCGAGCCTGCCGGACGTACAGCGGGGGTAGCTTCGCAGGGAGTGAAGTTCTCTTGTAGGATGTGCTGTACGTTCGTAATCATGACCAAGCGGCCGATCATGCGAGGGAGATGTAAGAGCAGTGATGCTTTTGCTGGCGTGAGACGAACTGAGTGTAGACGCCAAATTGCCTCTTTGGGACAAACATATAAGATAGGACGGATCCTCAAGACGCCATTGGTCAGGTGGACGATGTGGTCCACTTTTCTATACCCCATACTCCGTACTCGGTACGCCTCCAACAATGGTCACATTGATCACATGCCAAAAAAAAAAAACGATCATTACCAAATACTGCATTTTTGACTATGAAAGTCTTCCTTTTTTGACAATTTTAACTTCTAACCAAAACTACGACTTGGCCGTCGTCCGCGTGCCCAGGCTGGCCAGCTGCGCCAGCTGCTCGGCGCTCAGCGGCACCTGGGGCAGCGGCAGCGCCGCGGGACCCTTGTAGCCGACGGGGCGTTCGGCCGGCGGCGGCGGCAGGAAGCCCGTGGCCACGAGGTAGCTGATGTAGGTGCCGGCGGTGGCGATGGAGACGCCGGCGTCGGCAAAGGACGCAGGCGCGGCGTCGGGGCCGTGGGCGGCGGCGAGGACGGCGGCGGCGTTGCGGTCGTCCATCTCGGGGGCGAGCGAGTCGCCGGGCAGGTTGCCGACGACAAAGTGGAAGAGCGGCAGCAGGGCGTGCTCCTCCTGGGCGTCGTCGGCGACGTAAGCGCGCAGGGCGGAGCACCAGTCGCGGTAGGGCATCTGCGGGACGACGTAGCCGTACTGCTCGAGGGCGCCGAGCCACTGGTTCATGGTGAGGCGCGGGTGGGCGGTGACGTGGACGACGCTGAGGGGCTGCGGCGAAAAGAAGGCGGCGGCCGCGACGATGCGGCTCACGTGGGTCACGGGCACCTGGTTGACGGTGTTGGCAATGTCTGGGCGCGCGCCGACCTGCAGGCAGCCCTTCCAGAGGCGGATGAGGAAGTCGTCGGTGATGGAGATGCCGCTGTCAATGTTTCCCGTGATGTAGCCGGGGCGCACAATGGCGCCGACGAGGCCGCGCTTGCCGGCCTCGCGCACGAGGTACTCGCTGGCCCACTTGGTCTGGCCGTAGCCGGTGCCCAGGCCCTTGCGGCTGCCCTCGAGGTTGTCGGCCTCAAGAATACCCGTGTCCGACTTCTGCGACAGCTGCACATAGTGCTCCGTGTCGAGCGTCGACGTCGAGCTCACAAACACAAGGCGCTTGGGCGCGTCGGCGGTGGCGCACAGCTTGATGCACTCGAGCGTGCTGCCGACGTTGGCCGCGCGCATGCTCGAGTACGGCAGCATCCAGTTGACCATGGCGCCGTTGTGCACGACAATGCGAGCCTTACGCGCCACCAGCGCCCAGTTGTCGGCGTCCAGCCCCAGCTTGGGCTGCGCAATGTCGCCCAGCACCACCTGCACGCGGTCCGTCCAGCTGGCGTCCCAGAGCCCGTAGGCCTTGGCCAGCGTCGTCACGCGCGCGAGGCCCGCCGTGGGGTCGGCGGCGCGCACGAGCGCAATCACGGAGTTGCCCGGGTTCTGCGCGAGCAGCGCGCGCAGCACGTAGATGCCCAGGAAGCCCGTGGCGCCCGTCAGGAACACCGTCGTGGGGCCGGCGCCGAGCGTGTCGACCGACGGGATCGTGGCCGGCAGCAGGGCCGACGCGTCGCGCGCGTCGGCCGCGTAGGCGTCGTCGTCGCCAACACTGCCACCCGTGGCGGCGCTCAGGTCGAGACGCAGGCCGGTGGGGTCCTGGGCGCGGTCGATCTCGGCGGCGAACGCACCAAGGGTCTGGGACTGGAAGATGGCGCTCATGGGCACGTCAATGTCCTTCCACTCCTTGCGCACGAGGAAGAGCATGCGCTGGGCCAGGATGGAGTGGCCGCCCTCCTCGAAGAAGTTGGACTCGGGCACAAACATGCGGGCAGAGCGGTGGGGGATGACCTGGGCCCAGAGCGCGGCCAGGCGCTTCTGGGTGTCGGTCATGGACGCGAGGGCAGACGACGCGCGCGACGCGCGGCGGTTGAGCGTGGCGAGGTCGGCCTCGCTGGGGAAGGGCAGGGCGGGCTTGTCAATTTTTCCATTGGGGTCTGTTGGTTAGCAAGCACTATGAAATATAGAAATATAGATAAAAAAAGAAAAAAAAAAAGGAAAAAGAAGAAGAAAAAAAACCTACTCAATGGCATCCGCGTCAAGGGAATAAACATGGTCGGCACCGCATAGTACGGCACCTTGGTCTTCAAAAACGCCTTGCAGTCGTCGGACAGCAGCTTGTAGCGCCGCAGCATGCTCGCCATGGACTCGTCGGGCGTGCTCCCAACCGCCAGATGCTGGTCCACCGCCACGCCGTCCTCCGCCAAGTGCTGCAGCCAGCGCTTCGACTCGGGCACAATGTAGCTGACCAGCGTCGGCTCCTCGTCCTGGTTGCGGCGCACCAGCGTCACGTTCTCGCGCACGTAGGGGTGGCGCGACAGCAGCGTGTCGATCTCGCCCAGCTCGATGCGGAAGCCGCGGATCTTGACCTGGTTGTCGACGCGGCCCGTGCACTCGACGGTGCCGTCGGGCCGGAAGCGGCCCAGGTCGCCCGTGCGGTAGATGCGGTCGCGCGGGCCCTTGTAGTAGGCCATCCACGGCTGCGGGTGCGCGGCGGCCAGCTGCTGGTAGGGGGTGGTCCAGGTCTCGGGCGTCGTGAACCAGTTCATCAAAAACTTGTCGGCATTGAGCTTGCGTGCCACGTCGTCGTCCCCCAAGTAGCCCTCGGCCATGCCGCCGGCGCGCAGAAACAGCTCGCCCTGCTCGCCCACGGCGCAGATGCGGTTGCGGTCCTCGCGGTCGACGACCAGCAGCTGCACGTTGACCATGCCCTGGCCGACGGGGATGATGTCGGGCAGGCTGTCGAGGGCGGCGGCGTCGGCGCTGCGGCTGGCAATCTCAAAGTACGACACGGCGCGCTGCGTCTCCGTGGTGCCGTACATGTTGACAATGTACGCGTTGGGCGCCAGGTCCTGCAGGCGGCGGCTGTCCTTCTTGGTCAGCAGGTCGCCGACGAAAAAGGCGTGGTGCAGCGAGGGGAACTGCGTCGACGCGCCGCCCGTCAGGATCTGGCCCATGGCCGGTGTCAGGTGCGTCACCGTCACCTTGTTGGCGTGCATCCACTCGGCCAGCAGCTCGTGCGCGATGCTGTCGCGCGGCGGCACCACGATCTGCGCGCCCAGGAACAGCGGCGTGAAGATGTCGCGCTGGATGGGATCGTGCGCAATGCCCGACAGCATGGTGAAGCGGTCGGTCTCGGACAGGCCGAAGCGCTGCGCCATCCAGGGGAAGTAGTGCGTGAGCGAAAAGTGCCGGCCCAGCACGCCCTTGGGCTTGCCCTCGGACCCGCTGGTGAAGGACAGCGTGGGCGCCGAGTCCGGGCCGACCAGCACGTCGGGGAAGGTCGGACGCAGGGACTCGTGGGCGGCCAGGCAGTCGGCGTCGGCATCGGCAGCACCGGGCAGCCGGCCGCCAGTCAGCTTGCCGTCCTTGTCGATCTGCAGGGACGGCACCTCGGCCTTGATCTGCAGGTTCTGGGCCACAAACTCGGCCACGGCCGCCGCCATGGGCCCGGCCTCCTCCGTGGCCCGCTGGATCTGCACCAGGAAGCGCGGCATGGCCACGCCCAGCAGCACCATCTGCCGGTCCGGCGGGTACTGGGGGTCCAGCACGCTGACGGTGGCGCCGGCCTTGAGGGCGCCCATGTAGGCGACGACGAGATCCACGCCGCGGTGCGCGTAGATCATGACGACATCGCCGCGCTCGCAGCCGTGCGCCAGAAAAAAGTGCGCCAGCTGGTTGGAGCTCTCGTTGATCTGCTGGTAGCTGAACGTGCGCTCCGGCGAGCGCGGGCTCTTGGTCTCGACGACGCAGGGCCGGTCGGGGTGCCGGAGGGCGTTTTGGTTGAAGATTTCATGAATGGCTGGGGTGGCATTAGCACGGCTCTGCATCTGTGCCTACATCTCAACACGCACTCACCTCCGCGGTACTCGTTCCAGTGCAGGTCGGCTGTCGGGTCCGGGATGACGCTCGGCGCCCCGGTAGAGGCCATCTTGATTCGCAAGGGGGGGGGGACGATGCGATCTTTTTGATGTGTTTGTGTGATGTGTGAGAACACAATCTCTGACCTACGAGTAGTTGACTAGTTGACTAGTTGAACATAACAAAAAAAAAAAAAAAAACATTGCATGACTCAATGGCTGTAAGTCGAAAAGTCTCTACGGCTTCCACAGTGCATTGAGCACAGTATCCCGACCCAGCACTGCCCCGCAGTCCGATGTCGTGCAAAAGTTGCCGTTTTGGGTGTAGTCTTTTCTGCCATGGCCGACCGCCTGCTGTTTCTGGCCGTAGCCGCCATAGCGTCTCCGACAACGGATGGTTGCAGTGAATACTCTGTAGTTCTGCTGCCAGAAGAAGATGATGATGGAAAATACAGATAAAAAAGAAGATAAACACTAAAAATCTTCCATTCACTATGACGCACTCGCTTCGTCGCTCGACTGTGCTCCCGTCCCGTACCTCGTCGCCGTCGCTGCTTCTGGCAACCCGCGAAACCGAACGCAAAAGGTGGGGCCGTTCTCCTCCGAATGGGTGATCACCAGACACAGCGCTAGCCGCATGCAGCCCTAGCGGACCCTGGCATTTTGCGCATTTATCCAGCCTATTGTTTTTATTCGCAGTTTCCTCTTGCTTCCGAGGTCTCGCGATCGCGATGAGCTCTCCTCCTCAACGTGCCTGCTTACATCATACTTCTCGTACACACGGGGAGAAGGGGACAAGGGGACCCACCCTGAGCTCCCCTCTTTCCCGCTGCAAATATAGCGCAGTTTGTGCGTTTCTTCCTGCGCCGTCCGGGCCACGTATTTATTTTATTAAGCAGTATTTATTCGGTATTTACTTATTCACTCAATCCGTTTCCCGTTTCCCTTTTCCCTTTTCTTCCGCCTTCTTTCTCTCCACTGCTTTTCTGTTCTCTCTTCACCTCACACCCCATCCATTCCTCCCCAATCACAACCATGTTTGCTGCTGCCAGAATCCAGAGACGGGCCTTTTCGGCCTCTGCCCGTGACGTGAGTTTAGCTGTTTTGTGATGTTTTGTGATGCCTTGTGATGCCATTGTCCCGGCGTTTTCCCGGCATTGTCCGTCCGGTCCTCCGGTCGTCCGGCCGCCGGATCCGATGCTCCGGGCACTCCGGACAGCTTCCGCTGCCAGCTCTTTACCCCCCTCATCTGCAGCCGCTAACAACACAGCTCTCCAAGGTCGCCGTCCTCGGCGCTGCCGGCGGCATCGGCCAGCCGCTGTCGCTGCTGCTCAAGCTCAACTCCCGCGTGTCGGAGCTCGCGCTCTACGACATCCGCGGCGCGCCCGGTGTGGCGGCCGACATCTCGCACGTCAACACCAAGTCGACGGTCAAGGGCTACCAGCCGACGCCCGAGGGCCTGGCCGACGCGCTCAAGGGCTCCAAGGTGGTGCTGATCCCCGCTGGCGTGCCGCGCAAGCCCGGCATGACGCGTGACGACCTGTTCAACACCAACGCCAGCATTGTGCGCGACCTGGCCAAGGCCGTGGCCGAGTCGGCGCCCGACGCCAACGTGCTGGTCATCAGCAACCCCGTCAACAGCACCGTGCCCATTGTCAAGGAGGTCCTCAAGGCCCGCGGCGTCTACAACCCCAAGCGCCTGTTTGGCGTCACCACGCTCGACGTCGTGCGCGCGTCGCGCTTCGTCTCCGAGCTCAAGGGCACCGACCCCAAGGACGAGAACATTACCGTCGTCGGCGGCCACAGCGGCGTCACCATTGTGCCGCTCTTCTCCCAGAGCAGCCACCCCGAGCTGTCCGAGAACGCCGAGCTCGTCAAGCGCGTGCAGTTTGGCGGCGACGAGGTCGTCAAGGCCAAGGACGGCGCCGGCTCCGCCACCCTGTCCATGGCCTTTGCCGGTGCCCGCATGGCCGACTCGGTCCTGCGCGCCGCCGACGGCGAGAAGGGCGTCGTCGAGCCCACGTTTGTCGAGAGCCCGCTGTACGCCGACAAGGGCATCGAGTTCTTCTCGTCCAAGGTCGAGCTGGGCCCCGAGGGTGTGTCCAAGATCCTGCCCGTCGGCGAGGTCAACGCGTCCGAGGAGGCCCTGCTGGAGGCCTGCTTTGTCGACCTGAAGAAGAACATTGCCAAGGGCGTCAGCTTTGTTGCGTCGAGCCCGTAAGTGGTGATGGTGATTCGTGGTGATCAGTGGTGATCAGTGATGATTAGTCATTGGTGATTAGTCACTATCCATCGCTTAGTCACGTGCTACATAAAAGAATTCAAATGAATTATGAGTTTATAGTCGTTTTCTGGCGTCTTATTAAAGTGAAATATATCCTTAAAACAATGTCTATTAAGTAAATAGGCCACCAGCCATCTGATGGCATCCAGAATAATGTCCACTATCCGTGTTCCCCCTTCTTTCCACACTCCTTGCTGAACCCTAACCAACTCACCATTCGGACTATATTCCTATTCCTATTCCTATTCTCCTCCCCACCTAAATGCCTAACCGCTCGCGCCGCTCGGCAATCCGGCGCTCAAACTCGGCCACCTTCTCCGCCTGCTTCCGCTCCAGCTCGGCAATCTTCTCCGCCTGCGCCCGCTCCTCCTCCAGCTGCTTGGCCTGCGCCGCCGCCTCCTTGCGCGCCTTTTCGCGCACCAGCTGGTCCGGCCGGCGCTCGGCAATGTCGCGCGCCTTGAGGTCCGAGAACAAGAACTTAAGCACCACCTCAATGGCATAGCAGGCCGCGTAGTCAATCACCATGACCGACGTCATGACCGTCTTGAACTCGTCGGTAAACGGCACCAGCTTCATGGCCTCGTTGAGCTCCGGGATGAACTCGGTGCTGCAGGCAAACGCAATGCCCGTCACGCCGACAATGCCGTAGAACATGCCGCGGTTCTCCGTCAGCGACTCGCGGAACGGCCGGCCCTGGTAGTTGACGGCAAACGTCGAGATCTGCTGGATCAGCTGCAGCAGGTACACGGCGCTGTTGAGCAGCGACGGCGAGAACTCCGCCTCCAGGTCAATGTCGTCGCCGCGCGGCTCCAGCCGGTCGCACAGCCGCGCCACGTAGATCAGCGTCGCCACGTGCACGGCAAACTGGCCCAGGATCGATCCGATAATGTAAAAGTTGAAGATGTTGGGCTGCGGCCGCTCCTTGGACAGGCCCTCGACCGACTTGGCGCGCGAGATCGACAGGAAGCACACGCTCATCAGCATGCCGCTGATCGTGTACTGGCCGTCGCCAAACTTGATGCCCTCGAGGTACAGCACGCTCAGGCTGTACGCCGAGATCAGGCAGTTGAGCGCCAGGATCTTGTACATCTGGATCGTCGCCACCAGCGTGCAGCGGCCCTGCCGGATGATGTTGGGGATGGCAATGACGTTGCGCAGCTTGGATGTGAACGGCGCCGCCACCGACGCGTCGCCCAGCTTGAGTGTCGGCGGCTCGTTCTCGTCCATCTCGCTCTCCATCATCGACGACGTGAACTGGTCCGCCAGGCTGGCCGCCTTCTTTTGCATCTGTGCCTGCCGCTGGTTTTGGTTCTGGCCGCTGTTGATCAGCTGCTGCGCCGCCGGGCTCGTGGCCGTCTCAATCGCCGCCGCCGCCGCCGGCACGTAGGCCTTGGCGTACTCCGCAGGCGTCATGTTCTTGCGCTGCGCCTCGCGCTCAATGGCCTTGTCCAGGTGCGGGTTGTTGGGGCCCGGCGGGTACAGGTGCGCAATCATCACGGGCACGGGTGGTGCCGCCTGGTTCCAGCGCTTCATCAGGTCCACTTGCTTCTGGTACAGCTCCTTCATCTTGGTGTTGCGCGAGTGCTCGGCAATGCGCACCAGGTCGTCCTGCGTGCCGTTGAGCAGCGCCACGCCAATGTGCGCCTGCTTGAGCGCGCCCACGTCGTTGGTGCCGTCGCCCGCCATCAGCGTGTAGTAGCCCATGTCCTTGAGGCCCAGCAAGATGTCCTCCTTCTGCTTGGGCGACACGCGCGCGTACACCCAGGCGTTGCGCAGAATGTCGCGCCAGCCCACCTGGTCCTTGAACTGGGCCAGCGCGTAGCCCGTCACACACAGGTCCTTGGTCTTGATGATCTCCGGGTCGAGGGGCTGCGTCGGGTCCACCTTGATGTGCACCTGGTCGTCGACGCTGTGCCAGATGAGGTCCTTGCCGCCGTCGCTGTGGTCGGGCACGTCCAGGATCAGCACATCGCGGTCGACAATCTCGACCTCGCGCGCCACGTGCACGGCCGTCAGCGGGTTGTCGCCCGTGATCATGACCACGCGGTGGCTGCTTTCGTTGAGCATCTGGACGGCCTCCTTGGCGTCGTCCTTGAGGGGGCAGTGCAGAACCAGGAAACCGGCAAACGTGAGGCCCGACTCGACGTCCTCGCGCTTGAGGTCGTTGACCTTGCTGGCGCCGAGCTCGCCCTCGGTCGTGAGCTGCTTGTAGGCCAGGGCCAGGACACGGGAGCCGCGGCGCGTAAAGTACTTGTAGGTGTCCTCGTAGTTGGCGGGCACGGTGACGAGGCGCTTCATGATGGTCTCGGGCGCACCCTTGACGGCGACTAACGAGCCGCGGATCAGCTGGCCGGTCCGGGCGTCCTTGCCGACAACGGTGGCGACGGAGCTCTGGCGCTTGAGGGCCGACGAGAACTGGAAGCGGCGCTTGACCTGGACGGTGCCCGAGATGCCCTCGGCAGCGGCGGCGGCGGTCGTCTGCTTGTTGTTGTTGGTGAGGATGTCATTGCGGCCGAGCGTCCAGCCGAGGGCGGCGAGCGTGGCCTTCTCCATGGGGTCGCCGACGACCTCGCCCTCGTCGAGCTTGACGAGCGCGTGGGCGGTGGCAAGAACAAGGGTGGTGTCGAGGCCGATTTCGCTGACGGGGGTCATGTGGCTGATGCTGGCGGTGGAGGAGCTGTCCGAGTCTTTAGAGACGCCGTCGGCACCACCCAGACCAAGACCGGCAATGCCCTCGACGACGAGGTCCTCGCCGGTCAGGGTGCCGGTCTTGTCAAAGCAGGCAACGTCGATGCGGCCGGCAAAGGGGATGCGGAAGGGCTCGGTGCAGAAGATGGCGTACTTGGCGAGGGCGGCGAGACTGGTGTTGACGGCCAGACTGAGCTCCATGGGCAGCTCGGGCGGGACGACGCTGGTGATGATGAGGATGCAGTCGAGCAGCAGCTTGGAGCGCTTGCGGTCCTTGCGCACACCCTCGTCCCAGACGTACCAGGAGGCGGCCAGGGCAAAGACGAGCAGGAACAAGATGAACCAGAGGGCCTCGGCGTTGTTGGCGGAGACGCGCTCGGTGGAGTAGATCATGGTGCGGACGAGGCTGCCCTGGGAGGTCTCGAAGCCGGTCTTGATGACGACGGCCATGGCGCCGTTGTCGGGGGGCGGGGGCACGCCGTTGGCGGACTTGGGCTTGGGGTCGTCGGGGTTGCCGTGGGTGATCTGCAGGACCTTGGTGCCGCCCCAGAGGAAGGCGTTCTTGTCGAGGCCCTCGGGCTCGAGGCGGGCGTCGGCGGGGCGCAGCTGGACGGAGTCCTTGAGCAGCGGGGTGCTCTCGCCGGACAGCATGGCCTCGTTGACGATGGCGGTGCCCTCGATGAGCAGCATGTCGCAGGCGACGCCGCTGTCCTCCTTGGTGCGGGCGACGGAGACGAGGTCGCCGGGCAGCAGGTGGTCGCTCAGGACCTCGGTCCAGCGGCCGAGGCGGTAGACCCACATGTCGTAGGGCTTGATGCTCATGCTGCGGAACTCGTTGAGGGTGCGCTGGCGCTGCCAGACGACGGTGCTCTCAAAGGCGACGAGCATGAAGAGGGTGAAGAGCGAGTAGTACCAGTACTCGTCGAGCAGCCAGAGGCCGACGCAGAAGACCTGGAAGACGAAGAAGGGGGCGACAGCATGCTCGCGGAACAGCTCGGAGAAGGTGGGCACGGGGATGTCAAAGGTGTTGGAGCCGTAGTGCTGCTCGGTGCGCTCGAGGTCAGCGGCAGACGTGATGCCCTTGCAGGCCTGGAAGCTGCCGATGAGGGGTTTGGGCTCGGCGTCGATGGCGTAGGCGAGGGTGGCAAAGGCGCCGGTGTCGGGGTTGTAGGTGAAGCGGCGCTTCTGGAAGAGGAAGGACGTGACGACGGCGCCGTTGATCTTCTCGCGCTGCAGCTTGCAGATCTCGGGGACGCCGGCGTTGGCAGCGGGGATGATCTTGATGAGGTTGGCCTCGTCGACGGAGGCGGCCTTGGTCGCGGTGAAGAGGGCCTTGACCTCGACGCTCCAGTTGGTGCTGAGCCAGGCCAGGCTCTGCAGGGTGATGATGGTGCCGACCCAGACAAACGTCCACTCGGGGGCGCCAATGTGCTTTTCGTAGAGGTCGGGGGTGAGGTAAAAGTAGAAGAAGACGGGCCATGCGATGGCAAAGGGCCAGACGTAGGCGTGGTAGTAGATGAGCAGCGGCGAGAGCAGCTGGGCGCTCAAGACCTGGCTGTTGTCGACAAGAGGAGCCATGATGAAGGGGGGGGGGGGGGGGGGGGGGCCGCGGGGGGGGGGGGGGGGGGGGGGGGGGGGGGGGGGGGGGGGGGGGGGGGGGGGGGGCGGGGCGGCCGGCGCGGGGCCGCCCGCCTGCAGCGTGACGTCACGGGCCGGCGAGCTGCCGCGCG
>JADHKN010000084.1:0-93290 GCA_019925475.1 Ophiostoma ips | reverse complement strand
TGTTGCTCGTACGTGGTAATATGGCGATGCTGGCCTGCCTGAGGCTGACCGGGAGCAATTTGCATTTGCCAAGATGGCTTGTCTCATGAGAGGAAGAAAAAGAGGGAGAAAGAGGGACAAGGCGCGCAGATGCGGCCGGCTGGTGCGCGACAGAGAGGCAGCGACCAGGTCAACGGTGCATTGGGGACAATGACGTGGACGGGGTGTCGATGGAGTCGATGCGTGTAAAGGATGACGACCGACGACAGACGACAGACAGAGACGGGGGACGAAAGGAAAGGTGGCCCTGTCGTGAGGCTCGTGGGGAAGCTATCTTTAGGGGCAAGAGTCAAATGTGGCAAGATGCAGCGGCGTTGGAATATTCGCCTGGCTTCTGCGGTTGGGGGATCGCACTTTCCTGTTTGGTGGCTAGCGGCACACACACCTTCCTATCGCGAATGCGCTGCCAGCTGGCATGATTGAGGGGTGTGGCACGTGATATAATAGAGAGCACGTGTGTATCAGATGACATGGCACGTGTGTGAGCACGTGCATGGCTCTGCCTGCGAATAGTACTTTAAACATGGCAAGCCGCTCACTAATAGCACTATACTCTCGTGCTAAAAGCAGCGAATAGTTATAGCTTCACGACATCACCATCACAATCCACGCACAATGCAATCTTCAACTGTGAATATTTCAATAAGACGAATATGCCTAGTCTCAATACTCCGTACTCGTAGAGATAACGCTGATCATCTAATAATAGAGACGTCGCAATCGGCAGATTCAGTTCTCATCCGAGCTCGACGCTTTATGCCGATATCTACGGAGTACGACATACGGAGTACGGAGTACGCAATAGATCTCATGAGTACGAGTACTCCTCGCAGCCTCTTTGGAGTATGAGTACTCGTAGATCAACTGTCTCTACCACGTGCTGTGTGGCGTTCTGTTCAAACGCAACGCCAGCCGCTCTGCGGTTGCTCCGTGTCCGTTTCAGCCAATTCCACCGGGCGGCGACAATGAGGGCTGCGGATGAGTTCTACGACGTACTCGTACCAGTATTGGCATACGTCAGCACTCTGTACTCCGCATGTGTGGTGTTTCACAGTCGCCTGAGTCGTTGCCGTCTGGGTCAACTAGTCATTTGTATGTTTAATTTCGAGTTTGACTATTCATTATTTTGAATTTTGAATTTTTTATTCTAATTTATATCATTTTCTCTCTTCTCCTGATTCTTTGCCTGTCTTTTCTTTTCTTTTCTTTCCTCTCTCCGATATCCTTTTTCTCTCTCATCTTCCGGATGATCCTGATCATCTTCTTCCTCTCCTCTCCTCTCCTCTCCTCTCCTCCTCAATACTTCTCCATTCACCTGACCATGTAAGCTTACTGATAGCCTCTTGGCATCAACTTTAACCTTATTTCCTCTTACTATGAGTACTCCGTATAGCCTCTGGTCCTCGCTGTGAGCCTCACCCATTGGCCAGGCCATCCTTGTCTCCACGTTACTCGACCCCTGAACAGCACCACCAGCCAGCACCACTGGCCGCGCCGACAGGGCTCCAATACGCAAAACGCTTCACGTCAGGCGGCCTGGGCGTCTTGGCCGCACCAGTCGCCGCCACAAATCGCTAGTGCGCCCCTATTCCCTGCCCCTCTGACTGTTGGTGTTCCATCGGGGTGATCGGACACCCCTTTGCTTTCCGTGATGTTTTTTGCTGCTTTCTTTGCTTTCTTTGCTTTCCTGAAAACTCTATGAATTGCTTCGCTTGATTTTCTTTTGATTTTAATAGTTCTTGGCTTTTATTGTTGGCGTCGTTTCCGTTTGATTTTGACCTTGGGTTTGCTTCTTGGTTTTGATTCTTGGTCTTGATTCTTGTTTTCCCATCTTTGATCTTCCCATCTTTGATCTTGCTTTGCTTTCCTCTAGGACTTTGTCCAGCTTGTTATTGTCCGGGCCTCCATAGAGTAGAGCCTCAATTGTGATACCTCCTGCTCCGTAACACGTAAGCTTTCTCATCTGCCACTCTCTCCCATCGTCTCGTCTCTCTCCTAACCGCCTCCTCACCACCTCCTAACCACCTCCTAACCTCCCAACTGTACCGCTCGACTGCCGCTCGACCGCCCGTGCTGTCTCCGTCACCGTGACCTGGCCCACTCCTGGCCTCATGCCCCATCACCCTGAAGCACACAGCACCAGTTTCGTCTGGTTCATGCTCTACTGCTGTTTTCTGTCTCTCGAAAACAACCATCGAATTCTGTAATAACGCCAGTCTCCCCTCGCAATCCCTTCTTCAACTTGCCCGTCTGTTTCTCCTCCCCCCCCCCCCCCTCGCGTCACCCGTTCTATCTTTACTCTGCCCACACTTTCTCTACTTGCTCCAAATCGTGGCAGGGGTTCCCAACCGCTCGTCTGCTCGCCCTGGTCCTCTCCCCTTCACAACGCTCTCGTCTGCCGTCTGCCGTCTGCAATCTCTTAATCCCAAGTCTCTCGTTCGTTTTGTTTCTTCTTCTCTCTGTTCTCGCCACTTTTTTGTCGCCCGATCCGCCCTTTTTTGTCTTTCTCTTCTTCATCGCAAGCTGGTTCTCTTGTCGTGTTTTTTTTTTGTGTGTTTTACTTTTTAATCCTCGCTCTACTCTTCTTTTGTTTTCGTTCGCTACACATCAACAAAACCCGCCGGTCGGAACACTCTTTTTTTCTTAATTCACACACACAACAAGATGCTCTGGACACTTCTCGCTACTTCGCTGCTGGCCGGCCAGACCCAGGCCGGCGGCATCATTGATCAGGCCATGGGCCTGTCCGAGGCGGCAGTCTTGACCGTGCGCCAGCCCGGCGACAACAGCAACAACAACAACGAGGCCGAGCCCATCGTGCCGCGCGACACCGTCGCCAACACGACGGGCGGCATGATCACCGTCGGGCACGACGTGTCGCTCAACGCGGACGGCACCATCAACATGGCGGCGTGGGACGAGACGGTGACGGCGGCGTGCAACGCGGCGCTCTCGAAGCTGACGCAGTCGTCCAACCCGTCGGGCACCTGCACGTGCTACAACCTGCCGGCGCTCAACAACGCCACGGGCGTGTTCGAGGCCGACCTGCGGCTCTTCCAGATCTCGACGCCGCGCGACGCGTTCAGTGCCATTTCACCCGAGAACGTCCAGGTTGGGCTCAGCTACGCCGGCGCGTCCGTGTCGCCCATTAGTATGTCCGGCAGCAGCAGCAGCAACAGCAGCAGCAGCACGACAACAGCGACGACGACGACATCTGCCAACTCGACCACCGCCGGCCTCAAACTACTCCAGCACTACATGTTTGTCGGGCAGATCACCAAGAGCCTGCTGACGCCCAACATGGACATGGCGCAGCTCGAGGCGCTCGTCATGCCGCAGGTGACGCTGACCGGCACGGCCGTCGACGGCGCCAAGGTCAGCACCAACGTGTCGTCCAACGAGGCGGCCTTTGTGGCGGGCATCTTTAGCGACACGGTGGTCATGTCCAACGCCACCAAGGCGGCCAAGGCCGTCAGCAGCGTGGTGGCCGCGCTCGAGGCCAAGACGGTCGCCTTTGTGCTGCCGGGCGTGCAGCTCATCCTGTTTCCCATTGGCCTGATCATCACCAGCGTGTGGCTGGTCATTGGCATTGCCGTCATTGGCATGGGCTTTGTGCAGCGCGTCAGCTTCCGCGAGTCGTACCGCACCCGCGCCATGCAGTCTGCCAAGGGTGGTTTCGGCACAATATAGGGGGTGTTGATGTTGACGTTGAGAGGAAAGAGTGAGATGAGCGTTGATTTGTTTTTTATTTTTTTGATTATCTATGTTTTTTTGCTCTTTTATTTTGTTTTGTTTTCTGGTAATATCCTGTAGCTATTCTTCTGTTCCTCCATGGCTGGCTCTTCTCGCCATGGCTAGTCTTCTTGCCATGGCTGGTCTTCTCGCCAATACAATACTATTGGAATCACTAGAAAACAGCAGAGGAAAACAACAAAAGAAAAAAAAACTAGATCAAATATATCGTTCGACTTTTCTGCATTGCTATCGTGGATGTAAGGAGTACGAGTACGAGTAGAGTAGTAGATAAACCCACCCCCTGCTGAAACATCTGGGCAACCTTGCTTGTTTCCAAACATCTGACAACCGCCCAAGCCACCCGCAACCGTAACCGTGTGTGTAGCAGCGGCACCTCGACATGGCAATCATGCACGCCCTTGTCTTGGGATGACGAGGTTGATTCATCTACGGAGTAGCCGTCGCCCGCCAGTCTGGGCTGCCAAGGCGTTGTCGCCGGCTGGCAACTACTCGTAGATTCCTAGTGATGACCGACACCTCTCAAACCTCAAACTGTTTCTTTCCTCTCTTTTATGCGTATTCTGCTGGCAGAACAAACACTGAACAAACACAACTTCATCCGATCTTTAGTCACCCACCCCCATCACCCATCCTCATCACCCACCACCACCACCACCACCACCACCACAATGGCAGACGTAGCGGGCCTCGTCTCGCAGATGCACGAGACGCTGTCCGACATCCACTCCACCATCGCCTCCCTCTCCTTCCTCCAGCACGAGTCCCTCCTCGACGACATTGCCCAGCGCCGCGCGCAGCAGCTCGCCGCGCTCGAGCAGGACTTTTCCGCCGCGTCGGCCGAGCTGGCCCAGAAGCGCGCGGCCGAGCTGGCGGCCATTGTCGAGCAGCGCCGGCGCGAGGACGAGGAGCGCGAGGCCCGTCGGCGGCGCGAAGAAGAGGACCGCGCTGCCCGGGCGCGTGCCGAGGACGGCGCGCGCCAGGCCGCGCTGGCCCAGAGGGCGGCAGACCTCGAGGAGCAGGCCGAGGCGGCGATGGCCGAGATCGAGGCCGAGGCGGACCGCATGCTGGACCAGGGCAAGGCCAAGCTGGCGGCGCTCGAGCAGCGGCGGGCCGAGCTCAATAGCCGCATCGACGAGCAGCTGCGCCTGCCGCTGCCGGCTGTGCCGTCAAGGCGGCGGCAGCGCCCGGCTACGTTAGGGAGGGACGGCGCTCGTGAAGTTATTGCTACATCTCCCAAATCAACGAGTGACCACATGGATACGCCGGCGACCATGGTGTCGCTGGCAGAGGCACGCAAGACGCACGATGAGAAATTGAAAATGGTGCTGGCTCAGCTGCCCGCACAAGCAGCAGAGAATGCCCCAGTCACAACGGAAACGGAGGTGCTCTCAAGGGCTGTCGCAGTGGCACCACCAACAGAGACTACAACTGCCTCTGCTGCTATCACAGAAGCCCAGTCCACTGTCGAGCACGATATCAGCGAGACGACAGCGTCCGAGGTGGAGGCCGTGCTGGAACACGAGCCTGCACAAGAGCACGTCGAGTCAGTTGTGTCGGTAGAGACTGAGACTGAGCATGCTGTCGTGTCTGTGGCAGAGACGACGAAGGAGGCTGCTGTGGCAGAGAAAGATGAACTTGCCGTCGCAGAGACCACGGAGCGTGCTGTCGAAGAAATTACGGAGGATCGTTCTGTCGCCTTTGTTGCGGAGAAATCTGTACCAGAGGTGCCAGAGGACCTTTCTGTCGAGGAGCACACTGAAGAACCAGCTGTCGCCTCTGTTGCAGAGAAATCTGTTGCAGAGGAGAAAAAAGACATTTCCGTCAGAGAGCACACTCAAGACGAAGCTGTCATTACAGCTGCAGAAACCGAGGCTATTGCTGTTCCGGAGGCTACGAAAGAATTTGCTGTCACCTCTGTTGCGGAGGCCGAGGAGATTCTCGTCACAGAGAATACGAAAGAGCCAGCTGTCGCCTCTGTTGCAGAAACCAAGGAGGTTTCTGTTACGGAGACTACGAAAGAAGTAGCTGTCGCCTCTGTTGCAGAAACGGAGGAGATTTCTGTTACGGAGGCTGTGAAAGACCTAGCTGTTGCGGAGAGAACAGAGGAGCCTGCTGCAGCCGTGATCACAGAGGAGCTCTCTGTCGCTTCTGTCACAGAGAAATTTGAGGAAGCACAGAGCCACGTTGACGAGCACACCATCCCCGAGGTTATCGTCTCCCCCTCCACGCCAAATTCAATCGACGTCGTGCACAAGGACTTGCCGCTCGTCCAAGAGTCGTCAGACGAGCTGCCACAGGAGCTGGAAGTGCAGGAGACAGCAGAGTCAGCAACAATGCCGACCGACAATCATCAGCAAGAGCCACAGCCACCAATGATCGAAGAGGCGCCCATGTCGGAAGAGGGCTCAGTTTCGAGCAACGCCAGCCCCGTGTCCAGCCGTCCCTCGACGCCTTTTTTCGTCGCGGCAGAAGTTGCCGAGACCAAGGCTGACGTAGATGCGCACTCTGACGCGGACGCAAAGGATGTTGTGGCCAGTTCTGCTGGGACGAGAGACATGGAGGAGGACCACGAGCTGCAGGACCACGAGCTGCAGGACCACGAGCTGCAGGAGAGCCACGACGAGCCTGAGATGGTGCACGTTGAAGCTGAAGCTGCACACATGGATCCCATCATCGACACCACACCCACTTTCCAAATGGAGCAGACCGTCCAGACCGCATCGTCGGCCTGGCACTATGAGCACCAATATGCCTCGCCCGCCTCGCCCGCCTCGCCCGCCTCGCCCGCCTCGCCCATCACAGCCACACCGATCTTTGCGGCCACGGATCCCTACGCAGCAGCGTACGCCGTTGACAACAGTGACGACGTGTATGCCCAGCCACCCAGTCCAGGCCCATCACCTGTCGACGACGACGAGGAGCTCGGCCACCACCACCACGACGCGCTGGACTCGCCGCGCGAAGACCAGTTCGAGTACGACAACATTTCGATTGACGCGAGCGGCAACGTGATTGTGCAGCACCGCTCGCCGCCGCCCGTGCGCGCTATTACTGCTGCTACCATGCCTGTCGCCGAGGTCCCCGAGACACCGACAACGGTGGTCGGCGACGTGTACTCGCACGCCGAGCAGTACACGGCCGGGGTCGACCACGACATGCGCCCGGTCACGCCGCCCGACAGGAACCCGTTCCATTCGTGGTCTGCTGCCAGCGAGACTGCCCCTATTACCCCCCCGCGGTTGTACAATGCCGCCGCCGACGACGACGACGACCTGGCCTTTGGCAGCGACGGCATGCCGCGCGACGTCACGCACATGTCGTGGGGCGAGCGCGGCGTGTTTGCGACGCCGGGCTCCGTGCACAGCCAGACGACGGTGTCGGTGTCGTCGATTGCCGACAGCCCGTATCGGGGGGGATATTACGCAGGCAACAGCGAGCCGTTTGTGCAGCCGAGCAGCCGCTGGTCCGACACGGCGCCGTATGGTGGGCACATGGATGGCGGCAGCAGCATGAGCAAGACACTGGGCCAGCACAGCTATGCTCTGTCGCTGGATAGTAATGCAGACGCCGCCGCCGTGCCTCAGCCAAAGGACCGGCCCAGCTCAATCATGGCCGCGCCGTCGCCGTCGTCGGTGCTGTTCCAGCGCATGCGGGGCATTTTCGAGCCGCCGGCGGGCGTGTCGGCCATGGGCCACAGCGGGACGACTTCGACGACGACGCCGACAGACACGCCGCCGCAGATGCGCCACTACGATGCGGCAGCGGCAGTAGCGACGTCAAAGATGAATTCAGAATATCCTACGCACGGTCACGAGGACGACTACGACAACCACGAGGCGTACGCAGACGACGACGACGACGACGACGACGACGGCCTCGGCGAGCAGACGTCGCTTCTGCAGGCTGCCGCGCCTGTGCGGCGCGCCTTCTGACAACGCCCGATCTCGCCTGATGGCCAGGCGGGACAGACGACAACACACAGAAGCAGTGCCAGGCGTCCATTTAGTTGGCTGCCTGGAGGGTGGCGATAAGGCGCGACGAGATGGGCAATTTTGAGCAGGTTGGGAGTTGGGAGAGACAATGCGGCCATCGGGCGTAAATTGGTGGGCTGGATGTTGGATTGTATTTTTATCAAAAATCTGTAAAGAAAGACATAGCTGTTGGATCTAAATACTGCGTCGTTGGCAAAAAATGCCAAATACAGCACGAGGAGGAGCACTAAGAATAGACTTACACCAGATCCCCACAATTAGCCGCGTTGGTACGTGATCTGATTGGCCTTGTCTTTGAGTGTCTTTGAGAGCAAAATATCGTGGACTTTTGAAAGACAACCGCCGTGCACCGGGCGAGTGTTACGCCTCGGGCGTATTGTAGCCAACAGAGGAATGAAAGGACTGAGTCTCTTTGAATCTTCTTTGCCTTCCTCTTCTTATTTTCTCTTTATAAATTCTTCTCTTCCTCTTCTTCTTCTCTCTATATCTTCTTCTCTTCTAAATCTATTCTTGTTCTATTCTCTATTTTCTATTCTCTATCTTCTATTCTCTAATCTTCTTTTCTCTATTCTTTTCTAATTCTCCTTTCTCTCATCTCTTATTCTCCCGTTCTCTTATTACTCTCTTCATCACATCTCTAGACATACGAAGACAGTCACAATGTCAAGAACTACAACAAGCGTGGCCACGGCCATGGAGGAGGAGATCGACCGCATACTGTCCGACGTGGCCGCCAGCTCAGACGGCGAGGACGCCGACATCTCAGACGACTCGGAAAGCATCGTGCCTCTGGCGCTGCCGCGGCCGTCGGAAATCGTCACACGCCCCGAGGTCTACCCGCTGTGGTACCACCGGCGCCTGCGCAACCGCCGCGAGAGCCCCATCTGCCGGCTGAGCAACGAGCTGCTGCACATGATCTTCGCCCACCTGACGCTGGCCGACCACGGCTGCCTGCGCGCGACGTGCAGCCGGTTCCTGCACTTTGTTTCCCAAAAATCCATCGACACGCCCATTGCCGACTACGGCTTTGCGCGGCTCGAGGGCCGGCAGGCGGCCACGCCCTGGGCCATGCTGCAGCGCAGCCGGTTCAACCTGTGGCCCGTGCACGCGCCGGCGGCGGCGCGGGAGCTGTCGGTGCCGGACCGCGAGCGGCAGGAGGCCGAGGCGGCGGCCGCGGTCAGGATCTGGCGCCCGCGCCTGCCGCCGGTGGCGTACGCCGTGCGGGCGCAGATGGGTCGAGCGCGCGTGGAGCGCGAGATGTGCTGGACGTGCCGGGCGCGGCGCGAGATGTGGTTCGTGCTGGGCCTGACGGCGTTTGACCGGCCGCGGCCGCGGCGCCACCGGCACTACTGCGAGGACTGCCGCATGGAGCAGCCGGCGTCGGCGTTTTCCGTGGCCGAGCTGCTGCTCTTCTCGCCGGGCCGCTGCCGCATGAAGGAGGCGACGCTGCCGCTCTGCGAGCACGCGACGCGGCTGTGCTGGGACATTGCGCGCGCGGGCGACGCGGCCATTGGCCTGCGCAAGGACCGCGGCATCGACCTCAGCCGCGCGTCCTGCCGCGCCAACGCCGCGTACGGCCTCGACGTCGACCTCATGTCCACGGACCACAGTCTGCACCGTGCGTTTGGCGGCAGCGGCGGCGTGCCACCCTGGCTGCTGGACCTGGACGAGCACCGGCCGACGCTGCCGCTGCCCGTGTCGATCAAGGGCGTCTTCCAGTACATGCGCAGTGCCCTGGGCGTGCGGCGCACAACAACGCGGCAGGCGCTGCGGGCGGCAGAAGCACGCACCAAACAGCAGCAGGAGGACGTGCGCTGCCTGATGGTGGAAGGTGATGGCTCAGAAGCAGAAGCGGGCCCGAGTGCTGATCCAAATATGTCATACACCCACAGTGCCCGCCCCGGCGTGTACGCAGACATCTTCCGGTGCCACCACCCCTCGCACCAGATGGCCGCCGGCACCGCTCCCGCCACGTACGACGGCCCGCGCATCGAGATGAGCCATGCGGTCGCGGGCTACCCCAACATCGGCGGCCGGCTGACGATGATCTGGTCCGGCCACATGTTTGACATTCCGGAGGTGCCCGTGGGCAAGCTCACGAGCAACAAGGGCAAGGCAAAGGACCGGGACCAGGACGAGGGCCGTGACCACGACCACGACCACGCCACAACCGCAGAGGACCTCGCCGCGACGGGCCTCACACGCAGCGTGCTGCGCGGCATCATCGCCAGCCTCGACCCGGCCACGGTGCCGACGCTGTGCCCGCACGTGCGGCGGCTGGGCATGGTGCAGCTGGCGCTGGCGTTTGAGGAGAACCAGTGCGCGTGCTTTGACGCGGCGCGCGACGTCACGGACCCGGCGCAGCGGCCGCCCGTGGCCAGCCGGCACCCGTGGAACCTGGCCGCCAACAACAACGGCGACAACGCATCGGCCTATGCGTCCTCCAAGGTCGACGGCTGCATGCACCGGCCGGGCTATGCGCGGTGCTGCCGGTGCTACAACGACCGGCAGTACGATGTGCACCAGACGTCGCCGCGCACGCTGATGCCTGAGTGGAGGGAGAAGGAGGAGGAGGACGACGACGACGACGGAAAAACAAAAACAACCCCCCCCGCACTTCATTCCTACCGCTGCAACCAGTGCGCCACAGAGTACCGGTGGCAGCGCCGCGCGCGCCGCCTCTTCCTCGAGACGCGCAAGGAGATTGTCATCCCCAAGGACGACTGGACCACGGTGCCGCGGGCCATGTTTACGCAGTTTGTCGACCCCAGCACCATGCGTATGCATCCCGGCTGCGTGCCGCGGGGCCACGACTACTGGTGCAGCGACGAGACGTGCCTGACGCGCACGCAGCCGTGGTGGTGGCAGACGACGATGCAGTGTCATCCGCAGGAGTATGTTGGGCAGGAAGTGCACCCGGAGTGATGCTGGAGAGTGTTTTGATATTTATATCTAACGATTTATGATACTAATTTATTTGAATATCAACTATTTATTGTGAATGATTCAGTGATTTAATGACAATACTTTATACTTTTGATAATCGGGATATTATTCTCCCCCAACCCCTATCCCATCTTCACACTGTCTACTAATCTCAACAGGAGTCAACATGATACGACGTTGATTTAGAAAAAAAAAAAAAAGAAATAAAGATAAAAACAAAAACAAAAAACCATCTCTGCTTTATTTATTTAAAGCTTTTTTTTAAGAAAAAAAAAACATATTAGACTTATCCAGCAGTTGATCAATAGCTCAATCATCTACTTAACAGCTTACTATTCTCTCTCCTCCTTTCCAATCTCTTCACCATCACGGATGTCAACACACGACGATCTGCCGAGGCAAAGACGGCCTCATACTATCATGCGGAGGTCCCCACTCTACCCGCCAATAGGACCACGCATATTCCTCCATCGACCCCATCGACCCACTTTCACTCCGCGTCACAGAGCTGACTCGCACCAGGCCAGGGACGGGCAACTTTGCCGGCAGCGGGCACGTTGCTGTCGGGTACGAGTAGGCGGAGGAGGAGATATCACGCACCATGTGAAGGTCGACTCCATTTGAAGCGAGGTCTCTGCGTCCGACGTGGTATTCTATTTTCTTTTCTACTCATATCTTGTTTCTCTTCACTTTCTCTCTCTTGATCTTTTCGATCTTTTCAATCTCTCGCTCTCGATCTCTCGATCTCTCGATCTGCTCTCTTCTTGGTCTTCTCCATCTTCTCTACCTTTCTTGACTTTCCTTCCATCTCTTTTATCTGCCAACTTCATCCCACTTCATCCCAACTCATCCCAACTTCATCCCATTGTCCATCCCGTGTCGTGTATCGCGCCTTCCCTGTCTGGCTGCCACGTGCCTTCCCCAGCTTCTCGCTTCTCCCCAATCGCCACGTCTCCGCATCGGGCAATTCCACCCAAACCGACGTCTTTCCAGCTTCATTTCTCGTCCAGTTCAGCCTATACCATGTCCGCTCCAGAACCCGGCACATCACCCGCCGTGGTCGACCCGGCCACTGTCGACTCGGCCACTGTCGACTCGGCCACTGTCGACTCAGTCAACCCGGCCGACTCGGTCAACTTGGCCAAGGACGCCGACTCCATCGCCGGACCCACTCCCACATCAACCTCGGCAGCATCTGTACCGCCATCATCTGCACCGCCAACGTCATCGCCGTCATCACCGCCCCCCCCACGCATCCCCCCCGCCGCCGTCAAGACCGCCGCCCGCCTCGACGCCTTCCTCGTGCGCCTCAACAAGTGCATGGAGACGCCCGCCGGCATCGACGCCGTGCTGGCGTTTGTGTGCTACGCGGCGCGCCTGGGGGCGGTGGTGCTGCGGACGGCGGCGGGGCGCGCGCTGCTGCACGAGCCGGTGTACCGGCTGGCGGTGCTGCTGGCGTCGCGGCCGTCGATCCGGTCGGTCTTCATTCAGCCGGTATACGGTTCCAGCTCTCTCAAAACAGAGGCCGCCACGGCGGCGCTGGTGCTGGCCAAGCGGCTCGGGGCGCTGGGGTCGCTGCTGACGGAGGCGCGCATGATGCTGCGGCTGTGGGGGCTGCTGTCGCTGTACGTGTGGGCGCGCTCGCTGCTGAAGCAGCTGCTGGCCAGGTACACTGAGAAGAACGAGAAAGCCGATTCTTCCCAACAGCCCACCAAAGTCCAGGCCCTCCTCGGCTGGACGCAGCTGCTGTCGTGCATCGGCTACCAGGCCGCCGAGAACGTCGCCTACCTGTCGGCGCGCGGCGTGCTCGGCGCGTCGCCCGCCGCACAGGCCGCGCTCTACCTCTGGAGCAGCCGGTCGTTTTCCGTCTACGTGGCCGTCGAGCTGGCGCGCGGCGCCTACGACATTGTGCACCACGGCGCGTCGGACACGCCCGAGAAGCGCGCCGCCGCCGTCGAGCTGCACCGCAACTTTGCGCGCTATGCGTCGCTGGCGCCGGTCATGGGGCACTGGAGCGTGCAAAAGGGGTTTCTGAGCGAGGCGGGGCTGAGTATTTTTGGGTTTATCCCGGCGGCGCTGCAGATTCACAAGATATGGGGGGATGTCTGATAGATTTGTTGTATTTGGTGTATTTAGTGAATTTAGTATGCCATAGACGTTATCATAGAAACCACCAACTCCGAATCAACTCCGAATCAACTCCGAATATCAGCATCGACCCCAAATCTCGTGATAATGCCTTGAAAAAAAGCCCCCCTACCGCTTCAACGTCTTTTGCTTCTCTGCATCCCGCGCTACATTCCGCCCCGCCACCAGCAGCCCCTTGCGCCGCCGCACGCCGTCCATGTACCGCTTGGCCACGTTCTCGCGGTCGCCAAACTCGCCCAGGTCCTCCAGGTCGTCCTCGGTAAACGGCACCCAGTGCGGGTCCTCGTCCAGCACCTCGAAGCCGGCAAAGATGAGCTGCGGCTGCGCGGCGCCGCTCGTGCGCTTGCGCATCTCGTCGGCGAACCCAAACGACTCGGCCACGGGCAGCAGGGAGACGATGGTGAAGAAGGGCGTGCCCTCCTTCATGGTTTCGGAGAGGACGCGGCCGCGGCGGCGGGTAAGCACGTCGTAGACGCGGCCAAGAACGTCGGCTGTGGGGGTTATTAGCAAAGGAGGAGAAAAAAAAAAGAAAAAAAGAAAACAAAGAAAAAAAAAGAAAAAAAAAGAAAAAAAAGAAAAAAAGAAAACAAAGAAAAAAAAAGAAAAAAAAAGAAAAAAAAGAAAAAAAAAAAGAAAGAAAAAGAAAAAAAAAGAAACTTACTGCTCGCTTGAATCTCGCACGAGTACATCGCCAGCATCAGCCGCGGCGACCAGTCCAGGAAGCCCTTGTGGATGGTCTGCTGCGTCGTCTTGATCACCTCGCCCGTCAGCCGGCCCAGTCCGTCGCGCACCAGGAGGGCACCCTCTTCATCACCCCCCAATATCTCAACCGCCTCCACCGTCACCGCCACGCCCTGCACCGGCTCGTGGCACAGCGGCCCCTGCGCCATGGCCAGCTGGAACGCATACACAATCTTGTCGGCAAAGTGCGCCGCCTCGATCACGGCGTCGGCGTCCACGACGTCGTCTTTTTTCTTTGCAGCTGCGCCACCTGCAAACAGCTTCGGCAGAACCTGCGTCGCCGTGCCGTCCACCAGCACATTCGGGCCGACGCGCCGCGGGCCAAACGCCGCAATCTTGTCCGTCACGCCCTTCCACGCCTCGGCCTTGCTGGTGCTGCCACCCTCAAAAACCTCCTGCAGCTGCTTCTTAAACTCTTCCGGCGACAGCACCTGGTTGTTTGTCTGCTCGTCCACATCTTCTGCCGACGACGTCGCCGCCGTCGTCGGCGCTGCCGCCGCCGTCACCTCCGCCGCCGCCGCCGCCAACCGCCGCACGCTCGCCGGGTTCCGGCTCAGAAACGCCGTCACCGCCGCCGGCAGCGGCCGCACGCGCACCGTCACCGCCACCTGCTTGGAGCTCGTCAGCCCGCGCACGCCGCCGCGCCCGCGCTCCTTGTCGGCCGGCGGCCGCATCTCGTCCGCCCGCACAATCGTCTCGCGGTACGGCACAATGGCCTCGCCCGCCTGGATCTCGCACCGCGCAAACCGCTCGCACAGGTCCGTCAGGCACCGCTCCAGGTGCAGCTCGCCCGCCGTCAGCAGCACGTGCTCGCCGTTGGCAAACTGCTCGTACTCGGCGCACGGGTCGCTCTGCACCAGCAGCCGCAAGCCGGCAATCATCTTGTCCAGGTCTGCCGGGTTCTCCGGCTCCAGCGCCACCCGCACAATCGGCCGGCCGGCCGCGGATCCGCCCACACCAGCTAGGTTGGGCGCCCCCTCCGCCTTGCTGCACAGCGTCGCCGACTTGAGCACGGCGCTGCCGCTGCCCTCGCTGTCGGCCCGGTCCAGCCCGCGGATGCCAAACACCACGCCCGCCGGCACCTGGTCCAGCGCCTCCAGGTTGCGGCCCATCAGCATGTACAGCGCCTTGACCGTCACCGCGATCGGCTCCGCCTGCGGCCGGTGCGGGTGCGCCGGCGAGTACTTGGGCGGCAGCACGTAGATCGAGTCGCCCACCGACAGCGTGCCCGAGTAGATGCGCGCGAAGCCCACGAGGTGCTCGGGGTCCTCCTTGGTCTCGGGCGTGTCGCTGCTGGCTGTGGCGCCCAGGGACGCCGCTGCGAACGAGTTGACGAGCTCCATCTCGTCAGCCATAAATGAGGAATCGCCACCCCCACCACTAGAGGCCGCCTCTGCCGCCGCCGCTGCCGCCTGCACGCGTGCAATCTCTGCGCGCTTCTGCCGCGCCATCTCGCGCGCCTCGTCCGCCGTCATCCCACCACCACCTCCGGCCCCCGTCATCGCACTCTTCCGCCGGTTCTCCGGCAGCTCGCTCGCCGGTACCGACACCATCTTGCTGACATACGCCACAACCGGCTGCGTCGGCGACGCGTCAAAGTGCACCATGGCGTCGCGGATGCCCGCGTCAATGTGCGCCGCGTCGGGCGACCGGTCCAGCAGGTCGTTGATGCGCGCCGCCTGCGCCACGCGCGGCGACGGCAGCGACTCCACCACCGACACCAGCAGCGCCGTCGACAGCGGCAGCCACGCCGCAAACACCGTCGTCATCAGCAGCCGCGGGTCGCGCGACCGCCGCACGTGCGCCGGGATCGTGATCCCCAGCGACTTGGTGATCTTGTCGAGCGCCTCGGGGTCGCCGCGGGGGGCATTGCCAGGGTTGGTGCCCATGTTGGCCCCGACCGTCGCGTTGTAGACGGCCCAGATCGGCTCCAGCACCAGCTGCACAAACATGGGCTTGAGGTTGCGGCCCTTGAGGTGCTTGGCCCCCAGCACCTTTTTCGTCTTGGGGTCCAGGTAAAACTGGCCCCAGAGCACCTTTTCCAGCAGCTGCGGCTTGATCCCCAGCTTGCGCTCGTACAGCACCGCAAACTGCCGCACCGTGCACGCCCACCCGTCCATGGCGCTGCTGAAGATGACATTGTTTTTTTCGGGGGCGAAATAAATGTCTTCGTCGTCTTTTTCTTGAAACTCGTCGGCCGTCGTCGTCGTCGCTGAAGCAGAACTGGCCCCCCCCTCCTTGGCCGCCGCCACGCGCTCGTCCATGCGCTCGCGCCAGTGCAGGTCCTCCTCCATGCGCTCGCCCTGGAAGAAACTGCCCAGCACCGCGTTGACCTGCTCCAGCAGCTTGCTAATGTGCACATACGCGTCCGCCGGCGTCATCCGCAGCTCCGTCACCAGCCGGTCCATCTTGTTGATCACCAGCAGCGGCTTGAGCTTCTCCACCCACGTCTGCCGCAGCACCGTCACCGTCTGGCTGCACACGCCCTCCACCGCGTCCACCAGCACCACCGCCCCGTCGCACAGCCGCGACGCCGTCGACACCTCGCTGCTGAAATCAATGTGGCCGGGGGAGTCGATCAGGTTGACCAGGTAGTCCTGCGCCACAGGTGCTGCAGCATCGGGACCAGATCGCCGCATCATCGAAAAGAGAAGAGAAATCGCCGACGACTCCATCGTAATGCCGCGCAGCTGCTCGTCCGGCCGCGAGTCCAGGTACCGGATCTTGCCCGCCATCTTGGGCGAGATGATGCCGTTTGTCGCAATCAGCGCGTCCGTCAGCGACGTCTTGCCGTGGTCCACGTGCGCCAGCACGCAGATGTTGCGCACATTGTCGCCATGCTTCTGCAGCGCGCTCAGCTGTTCTGGCGTGACGACGGGCATTGGGGGGAGAAGTAGAGAAGTAGAGAAGTAGAAAAGTAGAGAAGAAAAAAAGGGAAGGCTGAGGGAAGAAAAAAGATAAAAATGTTAAGTAAAAAAGAAACTGAAAAGTTGGACAGCACTCTCTCCGGTCAACAACACTCTTATATCAACATTCTTATACCTGGAAAGTACCAAAAAAGACAAAAACAGAGATCAAATCAATCCCGTCTCAACATCACGTTCCCATGCAGAAATAGTCGACATGCTCATATTGGCGTCATACGGCGAGCTCTTTCTATGGGGCGCCTGCTTACACCTGTCCCACAGTGCACTACAGTACAGGCACCTCCCCGCCGGATGTAATATGTTCCGGCGCCTCACGCTTGCAGCCTTGCGGCCTGCAATTAGCAAGGCTGTACCGAGTACGTGAATTTCTGACTAATCTGCACAAGCAACGACGATCTTGAAATGGTTCTATTCCGAAACTCTTAAAAACTTGATACAGCATGAATTGCGCCTGATCATCGAATGGTCTTTCCAACGGTAAAAATACAACATACAAAAATACAAAATAATCAGCTCAGCCTGCAGCAGCTTCTCTTGTGCTTCCGCCCACGTATGCCGGCAGCGTCTTCACCCAGCAGGCCCTCGGCGTGGCTGACCCGACGCTTGAATCGTCCTTCATTTTGGCCAGCTTCTTGGCCAACTGCTTGGCCAGCCACCCGCCCGACTGACCCCCGCCCAACTGGCCGTCCAACTGCCCGCCCTTCTTGCCCTTCTCGCCCCTCTCGCCCCTCTTCCTCATCTTCATGGACAATGCCAACGTCAAGCATAGACGGCCGCTGGATCACCGCCGGGTCCAGGTTTTTGGGAGCCGCGTTCACGGACGCCGTCGACCCCGAAGACACCCGGCGAGCCCCTGGTCGGTTGGTCGGCGGCGTGATCTGGTCGTGGCTGGGCTGGAACGGCAGCGGTCGGTCGGGGTCCGGCATCGCAATCTCCCTGGGACGCTCGCCGCCGTAGACACCGCTCGATCCGGGTTCCGTCAGTCGGACACCGGCCCCGAGCAGCGCCGGCCCCGGCGGAGCGGCCGCCGGCGGCGCAGGCACCGGGTCAAACGAGACGTGTCGTTCGATCGTGACCATCGAGCGCACCGACCCCCCCGTCGACGACCGCTTCATGCTGGACTTTCTCGGATTGGCCGAGACGATGCTGCTTGTACGTGTCGCGGGCCTGACCAAACTCTACGTTGGCTGGGCGGCGTCATCGTCGCCGTTGTCGTCGTCGTCGTCGTCGTCATCGTTCGCTTCCGCCGCCGCCGCTGCCATCTTCTTGAGCGCCTCCGCCTCGCCCACTTCCATCCGGTGCAGCTTCTCCTTCTGCCGTGCCACCGTGTTATTGTTGCCGGCATCCCCGGGCGCACCCCGGCCCTGGCTGCCCTGGCCCTGGTCGTGCTGCAGCGCCTGGTCGCCCGTCACCACATCAAAGCCGCCGCCGCTGTCATTGTCGTCGTCGTCGTCGCCGCTCTCGTCGTCTTCGCTATCGACCGATTCCTTATCCAGCCCCGACGACGCGGCCAGACCGTTGCCACTACGCAGCGACACCATGGACGGCGAGAGCGATTGCAGCCTCCCGTCGACCGACGGTGGTGCCGAAGCCGCCGCGGCGGGCGACAGAATGCTCGATGCCAGCGTGGATTCCTGCAGCGGCGACCGCGTGCCCGGGGCCGCAGACACCGAAGCCGAGCGCGAGCCCGGGGCCGGCGACGACGTGCGCGACCGGCGGCCCAGGATGTGGTCAATGTCGATCGGCTTCAGCGTCGGGTCAAACGCGGCCGGCAGCCCGATCGCGGCAGCAACCCTATGGGCCTCCTCGTCGGGCGAGATGCGCGCCTCCATGTCGTAGACGCCGATGGCATCGCTGTCGGCCTCGTGCACGCCGTTGGTGCGCGACAGCATGCTGATGTAGCTCTGGCGCGTCGGGTCGTTGGACCGCTTCTCCTTCTTCTTCTTGCGCTTCTCGTAGTCGCGCACGACCACGGTGGGCACGGGCGAGTACTGCAGGCAGTACTTGGAGAATGAGTTTTTCGTGACGAGGCCCTGGAAGCCGCCTAGGGACCGGCCGCGCGTGCCCACCACCAGCATGGAGGGTTGGTAGACGCGGATCTAGGCTGTTAGCAACTGTTTCAAGTGAGAGGGGAACCACGTAAAAACTTACCAACTTCTGAAAAGTATCGTGCAGCTTGCCCACAGCGTACTCCAGCTTGATGCCCACGGCGCGGTTCTCCGGGATCTTGCTCTTGATGCGCTCGACCATCTTGTCGGCGCGGACTTTGTAGTTCTTCTCCTCGGACCGGGCGTCCTTGTCGACCACGTGCACGCAGATGATCTCGTCGCCGTCGTCGGCATACTCCTCCACGAGCCACTGCAGCGCAAAGTCCGAGTACACGTTCTGGTCGACGCCCACCATGACGGTCCGCGAGCTCCGCTGAGGCCGGTATCCATAGTGGCTGACACTGAGCGTGTAGCCGAGCGTGTTGTACTTGGTGGCCTCGCCGAGCGGGATGTTATCGAAACTCACATGCTTTCGAAATCTGTCCGCCGAAGGCGATTTGGAGTTGGTTAGATCGGACATTGGGAGTATGAAGAGATGAGAGGAGAGTAGAAAAGAGCAATAAAGAAGACAAAAGAGAAGAAATTAAAGAAGAGAAGAGAGAAAAAAAGACGATAAACAGGAAGAAATCACTCTTAACCCTCCTCCCGAAGCAATTGACAAAAGTGACGCACACTCGTCAACAGCTGACAATACTGACGAGGTAGACGCAGACGTGGTAACACTTGTCTAGGAAATGCTTGCGTAGGGGTAGAGGGGGGGGAGACAGAGATTGCTCGCGACGGGATGTGCTCGGGAGAAAAGCGTGCAAAAGGTCGAGTCGAGATAATACTGAGGGGCCGCCGGACTTGAGCCTGTGTGCAATGCCCACACGTCACAGAGGCTCCGACAGTGAACGGGCAACCATGCTAGGCCAGATAAACACTAAACTGCCAGGCTAGGCCGGGTGAGAGATAGCAGATAGGGAAGGCGCAGGTGGGGGGGCTGTGCTACGGGAAGGGGAGAACGGCAAGAACGGAGCAGACGTTGTCATCAGAATCGTCCCATGGCTTGGGCAGCCGTGCCGGGGTCTGACCTTGGGCTGTGGCGCATGGGCTCATGGGCTGGGCGCATAGGCGCTTTGGCGCAGGAAAAAAAATACGAGTAAATGACTCGACAGGCAACCCAGGCGAGCGGGAAAAGAGGAAGGAGTGCAAGTAGATCAACAAGGAAGGAACGAGCCGCATGTTCCTGCCCTTCTACACACACGTTGGGCACTTCTCGCGTTTATTCGTACACCTCATTGTGCCGGAGCAAAAGCGCGAGGCCTTCTCGTCACTTGCGATCGAATGCGAACTCGAACTCGAATTCGCGACCACAACAGACATGCCCTATTACTCCGTATCCTTGGGCTAGAACATGGTGGGCTGGGCCGGCCATTCCTAGTGCAGTGGGGTAGGCAAGAGAAGATGACAAAGGCAGGAGGAGGAGAACGGGCAGAAAGACCAACAAGGTAGGAAGGTGCAAGTGCCGCCACTGGCGGCCGGATTGACGACTAGGCGATAATAATATGGCCTTGATAGATGCTATCGCTCGTTCCCCACAGTTGCAACTCTGGGGAAGCTTTGGTCTAGCAATGGGTAGCGGGAGGAGCGGCGGGAGTGGTGGACGTGGTAGCGGGAGGTGGTAGCGGGGAGGTCAGGTGCAGACACGTGAACGGGTGAGGAGAAGCAATCACATGAGAGGGAGAGGAGTCATGCAGAAAGCACGGCAAGGGGGCGAATAATAAGAGACAGGCAGAAGGAAAAGAAGGAATGAAAAAACATACCGTGCTGGAGCAGGCGATTTGCGGCGCTCTTGCTTGGGCTGGCCCTGGGGAAGATGGTGGTTGGGAGCAACAAAGGACACCGACGCCGTCGACGTCTTACGCAGCGTGTTGCCGTACATGGCGTCGCTGGACAGGTCGAGCACCGAACTGGGACGGCGGTCGCCGTCGGCACACGCGGTGCGGCCGGTGCGCTGTGCGTTGATGGGGCGAGGGATGGGCGACAGGCCGGGCGACGTGCCAGGGCTAGGGCCGGGAGAGTACTGGTGACCAGGCGCGCGTGCTGTCGTCAGCAGAGGGCTGGACACGGCGATGGACGGGCTGCTGTTCGACGAGGCTCCTCCGGCGGCGGCGGTCTCGGATGCCTCCGTGCGGGCGTCGCTGCGGCGGCCCTCGATGCCAAAGTAGCCTGTGGCTGCCTTGGGCGGGACTTGCGTCATGGGCGAGACGTCCGAGCCTGGACTGGCGTCGGCGTCGGCGGGCGGTGGTGCTTCGAGGGACTTTGACATGTTGCCTGTTGCGTCGTGTCGGTCGTGTCGTGTCGTGTCGTGTCGATCTGTTGGTACAAATTGTGCTGTGCTATGCTGTGCTATGCTGTGCTATGATGCACTCGTAGCCAAGACGTGAGTGGTTCTTGGTTCTTGGTTTTTGGTTATTGTCGGGTTTCGTTCTAGGTGGTATGGTTGTGCTGTGTCGTGTCGTGTCGTGTCGTGTACGGGCGCAGAGCTTTCGTTCACGGCCTGGTGGCCTAGCTATCCAGCAAGCCAGAGCATCGAGCGGAAAGAAAGCAGCAGGACGCTCATCAAGAAAGCGCCTTGAGATTCGGAAAAGCAAGCAAGGCTTTGCCAAAACAGCAGCTGTGGCGTGAACGAGGTGGGTGGTTGTCGTCGTTGGGATGGACGTCGGTGATGCGTGTGATGCGAAGAAGCAAGTCGATATTGGCCGACGCGATGTGGCCAGTTGTGTCGGTAAGATGGCGCAGTATCGGTCGTCAGACAACGACGTGAGATGGTCCAAGATCAGTCGTATATAGCAGTACTCGTAGTGCTCGTAATAAAACAAACACGAGAATGAGGACAAAGAATGTATCTGTCGTGGAAAAAGTGATGTCGGTACTTTGTTGTTAGTACTGCGAGCGTACTATGTACGGTGTACGAGTACTCCGTACTCCCGTAGCGCTGGCCGTACGTCGTAGTGAATGATACAGTGGGTACGCGGTGGGTGTAAAGCAGCACGAGCTCGGCCAAGGTCGTTGTAATTATACTTGTTGGGCGAAGAATGGAAGCGGCGTGCGAGTCAGAGTCCCGTACTAAGGTAATAAGGGAGAAAGAGCGGCAGGGGGGATGAGACAACAGGAGATAATAATAGGCGACACCAGAGGAATGGTTTGGTAAAAAAAAGAAAGAAAAAAAAAAGCTTGGACAGTCGTCGCAGGCGTCAGCGTGGATGGGCAAGGCCGAGAAATGGGACGTCACCGCCCGTGGTTTGGAGGTACTTTGTCAAAAGGGGAAGGCGAGAGGGCAGCGGAGACAAAGCACGGAAGGGACCTACTAGGTAGGCGAAATGAGGATCAAGACCAAAGACTTGGTGGGATCAAGTGAGAAAGTAGTCTGCAAGAAATGAGAGGATGAGAGGATGAGAAAAAGAGAAAGGAGAAAGGAGAAATAAGAGCTGAGAGAGAATTTAGTAAGAAAATCGAGGATGAGTAAGAGAGATGAGTGAGACGAAAGGGAGAAGATGAAGAGCAAGAAGAAAAAGAGGAAAGAGGAAAGAGAAAGAGGAAAGAGGATAGAGGAAAGAAAGATGGACCCTTGGCCTGGGGAAGGAGCAATCAGGGAAGGAACGGGAGCAGTAAGCGAACAGAAATGGAAGGAAAGACACATAAAAAGAGAAATAGAAGAGACACAGAAAGAGGAAAGGGAAAGAGCGAGAGGACACAGAAAGAAGGAACGCGGCCAGATGAGGAGGGCCAGGCTGTCGCCAAGCCCCGTCTCCTTGTCGAGTATAAATGGATGCCGCCCAGACCTGGCCAGACTGATAACGGGCCTATGCAGCCTGGCCGAATCGTTCATGCAGCGCCTTCCTCTCCTTTTCTTCTTACATGTTCTGTCGCCTTCTGTCTGCTGTTTGCCTCGTCTCTCCTGTTTCCTGTTCTCCTGTTCTCCTGTCATTCTCCTGTCTCATCATCACACCATCGACGACTGTACGAGTACTCTGTACGAGTACTCCTGCACTCGTACTCATACTCTGTACTGGTACGTCACATCGCTGGTTTTCTTGGCACGGCGCCCAAAAGGACCACTGGAGTCACCTTCGTACTCCGAGGACAAGACAATGCCAACATATAGTGCCGATAGGCCCGGCCTCATAGGATGTGACGGACAGAGGAGCGGCGGTACGAGGCAGCGCCGTAAACGGAGAGAAACGGGCATGAAGGATGTGAGCTGAGATGAGAGATGAGAGATGAGATTTGACAGATGAGATGAGATGATGAGGTAAGCATTTTTTTACGAGTAGGCCACCCTTTGTCCTATTTTCTCCTCCTTCCTTGACCTCACAATAATATGTCTACAGAGTACTCCAAAACATATTTGCTTTCATGATTCGTACTCAACGTGCAACGGTCGGTCCACATGGGTGCCCGCCCGCCGGCACTCGCTCCCTCTGTGAAAAAAATCAAAACAAATCGAGCCGAATTAAATCATGCTCGAAATCAAAAAATAACTGGTCACAGTCACGTCGACCCCAGATCCACCCTCCTCTCTGCCAGCATTCGTCTTATCCAGCCTTGGCACGAGGCCTCCTTGGGTACCTCGCGGCACAGACTGTGCTCGGTGGTCAAAAGTCAGAATTTTACAGAGTACACAGCTATCGGCACTTCCTATCTCTCTCTCTCTCGTTCTTGGCATCCCCTCCCCATCACCCACCTCACCCACCATGGCACCCACCCTCGCTTGGCTCTGCCTCAGCTTTTGTTATCGTGGCCGCCAAGACTGGTGAGATGGCTGTTTTTTTTCTTCTCCTCTTATTCGTCTGCATCCGCGTCTGCCGTCTGCCCGCACGCGAGAATACGAGACTCCGCCTAGAGGTAGAGAAACAGGCGGCTTTGGGGGGCGATGTACCGGCCCGCTCGCCGGAACCTTTCCAGCCGTTCCCGTCTTGTCTTTGGACTTGATAGGGCATAGAGTACACAGTAGAACTCGACAGTCAATCCTGTGCCGTCTTGGCCATGCAATGCTATGACTGCTCTGGCGTCCAGCGGTCAGCAATCTTATCTATGACACGTAGAATCCCTGCCCGCTTACTCCGTACATTGCTCCTCTCCTTCCCCATCGACATTGCAAAAAAAAAAAAAAAAAAAAAAAAAAAAAAAAAAAAAAAAAAAAAAAAAAGGAAAAACGAGGAAAAAGTAACGCCCGCGGCGGTGAAAAAAACCCCACACCCAAAAAAAAAAAAACAAAACAAAACAAAAACAAAAAAACAAAAAAAAAAAAAAAAAAAAAAAAAAAAAAAAAAAAAAAAAAAAAAAAAAAAAAAAAAAAAAAAAAGAGGGACGGGAAAAACCACCAAACAGAGGTGAAGAAAAATTCTGCCGGTCTAAAGATTCTGCCGGCACAAAAAAAAAGTCCAAGATGAGCAAGAGCTACCGTGGAAGTGGAAAAGCAAAAAAAAGTGGCGGAAGGAGAATGACCAGGGTCACCCCTCTTCTCCTTCCTCTTTCTGTAATTTTTTTCTCTCTTCGAGCTTGTGACTCGGTCTCTCTTTTTAGTTTCTGGTCGCTCGCTCCCTGCAGCACGCTGAGACAAGCCTGCTGCGACGCAGTGCAACCCTGCCGCATCTGCAGCGGCGGCAGGAGTGGACGCACGCACATGCAAGACGCACAACTTGGCCGTACGAAAAAGGAAGGAAGAGGGCTATCTATTAGTACTCAATATGGCGAAAGGCAGAAAGGCAGAAAGACGGACGAAGAAGGGTGAGACACGAATGGCAGAGAAGGAAAAGGAGCGACGGAAGGAGAGAGTTGGGAACAAAGAGCTACTACGGAGTACTCGTAAAAGCAGACCAGAACAGAGCAGAACAGACAAGACACAGCTCCTCTTCCCACTTCCGTCCACCGGGCTACGAGTGCTTTGCAACACGCACGCCCCTCCCCTCTTTTCTTCCTCTTCTTTTCTTCCTCTTCCTCTTGCTCTTGCTACCTGACGACTGATCTTATTCCTGCGCACCACTTCCACAGCCACCCACCCCTGCAAGCCTGACGACATTCGGAGCTCCCCTGCTGTTTTCGCCTTGTTTTTCTCTTTCTTTTTTTGCTCTTTTTTTTCCTTCCTACCGCGGCGTTCGCTACGAGGACTCGAGTCAACAATTTGCCATCGCTCGTCGACTCCATACGCTATCTTTGTCCCATTCTTGTCTTCTTTGTTCCCGCTCTCGGCCCCTGTTTACTGTTTATCTTTTCCGTCCTCGCCGAGGATAAATTCTTTCTTCTTTCTTTCTATTCGCCTCTTTCGCCTCATCCACCCAGCCTTACCTACTACGTACATTGTACCTATCCAAGCTCACACATGGTAGCTGCATCTGATCAGCCCCTTTTTGTCCTGTCAGCTCTCCTTTCTTTCTTTCTCTTCTCATCTGTACTTCTTTTGTGATCGTTTGTTTCTTGTTTCCTTGTATTGTCTTCCTTCTACCACCGCCGTCCCTCCATCTCCCATCCTCTGATTCGCGTTCTATTTAATCGCCTGCATTAAATCGTGTTCCATCACTAAATCAACACGGCAGACCCATAATCGCAACGTCTTTGCCGCTCGAATATTTTTCTCCTTCACGCACGTCTCGTTCCTTTCCTTATCGTCTCTAGCGCTAGTTGTAGCTTAAAGGGTCTTAGGAAGGCGTAACGTACACGCCCCTCCCCGCCTCGACTTCCCCTCTTTAATTATCGTCTTCGTCTTCTTTTTTTTTTTTGCCATTCTTTGCATCTTCGTCACATTCAGCTCCATTTGTTGTCGTCTTTTCGTACTCTCCGGGTTTTGCCCGCAAAAAACAGCTAGCATAGCTAGCCGTAGCTAGCAACAAATTAGGACGACGAATAAGAACCGTGCTATCAGAGGGCAATGGTAATCCAAGCAAGTTGAATTAAGCACGAGGAATGCAAAAAAGATAAATTATCAGGCGAAAGAACAAAGAGTGTCTACAGTACATCGTACGCTTGCTAGAACTGTGTGTTCGTACGAGTAGAATGGAAAGAAAGAGCAAACTTCAAGAAAGAGAAAAAAATCAATTAATTGATAAGAATAAATTGACAAGAATAAACTGACAAAAGAAACGGGGTCGCCTGGCTGCGCATGGGGCAGGAAGAGGCTGCGACGCACACCCCCAGCAGTCTGCGCTTTTTGGAAGCTGTCACCTGCCCCTTCCCTCCTGCCCTGTTGCTCTGTTTCTCGTGTCGATTCGTCAGTCATATGCTCTTTGTGTCCACTCGTTCTTTCCTGGTCAACCCATCTCCACGCCCCTGCCCTTTTGCCTCTTTCCCTCTTTCCCTCTTTCCCTCTTTTCCTCTTTTCCTCTTTCCGCTTGCCCTCTTTTCCGCCGTCCTCCCATCTTCCTTTCCATCCTACGGAGTACGGAGTATTCGCACAATTTGCTCCATATCGCTATCTCACATATCTTACATTCCACCTCCCTGCTCGCTGTACTCCGCTGAAGCTTCCCCTCCTGCACCTGCACCTCTCCCGCAACCAATCCAGCTTCGTAAGTGCAGGAAACTATCCCTTGTCGAACAACAAGCATGAAGCGTGTAGCAGCGTCTCGCAATGCTCCGTAGCGCATGCCAAAATAGATCGTGCCTGCCTTGCCCATCGATTGGCCCAGTCGCACGTCCTGTCGTGCCAGTCTTCCTTTACCGCCTTTATGCCATCTCTTTCTCGCTCCCTCCCTCCCTCACTCCCTCACTCCCTCACTCCCTCCCTTCCTTCCCTGTCTGTCTTTGTACACCCACCACCAAAACGGCCTCGTGACGACTAGCCCTTTCCCTGTCATGTTCGGCCGCCCTTTCCCTGTCTGCATTTAGTGTTCCTCTCAGACAATGAGGACGAGTACATGTCTTTCGTACACAAAGACACGAGCTCGGCCATGGCAATGTTCCTCTCGGTAGTCGCTACCCTTCGATCCTCCTGCACCGTGCTTACTAAACCGTAACTCCGTACTCCTGCCTCTTCCGACCTGGTATTCGCCGTCTCGTTATTACCACCCCCCCCCTCCTTCCTGCCTAGCTGGATGCGATCTTCCTTCCTTGTATCTTGCTTGGCCCATACGTTACTGCACTCCTCCTTCTTATGCACAAGGCCCTTTGTGTCCCGCCCTACTGGTACGGCTGCCCATTGCCAATAGCTATCATTTATTCCTTTTTGCCGCCGTAGCAAGTAAATATACTCTGCTGGTACTTTGCCATGCACCTTCCTAGTCTTCACCCCCCCTGCTCGCCTGGTCGGAGGTGCTTTGCCTTTTTCTCTTCCACTCCTGCTTCGCTCTTTCCATTTTCTCTATTTTGACGTCTTCTCCTTCCTTTTCTTTTACGAGTACTTGCCCTTTTGGACGTGTGTTTTAGTGTGGATTGATTTATTTTATTCGTCTTCCTTCCCACCTTCCCTCGTCTCTTGATCTCTCCCTCCTACATACTTTTCCCCTCTCGACCTGCTTCGTTTTTCTCTCTTCTTCTCCCTCCACGATCTTCCTCACTCACCTTACCTTGACGCCCTCTGAAAGCACCTGATTTTTACAAACTTCAACCCCCTGGACACCACATGTATCTCCTTCTTATCACGCCTGCTACATTGTCTTTCCGCATTACTTAGACAGCTGCGACTTCTACGAGAGCTTTGGATATTGCACTGCACACAAACAGCGCCTCTCTATGAATCCAAAGGCCAACTCAGCATCCGTATCGACATAGATACGCCAGCGTTTGTGACTCGATCGAGCCGTCTTACTTTTGTTTCTCATCTTCAGCGTCTCTCAGAGCGTTTTTTTGCTGTGCCACAACTGCCGGTTTACCTCGTTCTTGGTGTTTTGGATCATTCCCTCCTCTCACCTGTCTATTCGCCCTCCCCAGCCAACCACTTACCACCGCTGCCCTCCGAAACGCTTCTTGTTACAACTTCAGCTACCTAGCTTCGCGCACGCCACACAACTTGGGAGCTCCCTAGTTGCGATCGACGTAAGATCCGACCCTTTTCGTTGTTTGTTTCTTTTCCCCAAAGCACCCTTTTTACCGCTATCTCGCTGTCCACTTCTTCCCGTCCTTTTTTCTTCGTCCTGTCCGGCTATTCTCCTCGCTGAGCACTGCCGCTCTAGGATTGCAGAAAAAAGGCCCAGGAAAAAGACTGCCAAAAGCCAACCGAAAGTGGAGGAGGAAAAAGAAAAGAAAAGAAGACAGAAGAGACAAAGAGAATACGGGCCAAGGCAAGACCGAAGCGGAAGCCTCCTACAGAAAGTGCTGTCGCATCTTGTACGCCCTCTACCCACCCGCCTGTTCTTCTCCCCTCCTATTGTCCCATTCTCTCACCACTGCTTCTATTGATCCGAGTTCTCACTTCAGACGATTACTCATTCCTGTTTACACTCGTCTTTGCTTATTTTTTTTCTTTCCACAACTCTCTTCTCTTCCGTTCCCCTTCTTCCTTCTCTTTTCTTTCTAGCTCATTTCTCATTTATGACCCCCGCTAATGTGATAGCAGCCTGACATCATATCCATTCCTAGCTCTGCTGTTATCACAGCCACCTTCGTCACATTCAGCTCGAGCGCTCGTTTCTCGGGTGGACACTCATCACCAACTTCACAGCCACCCAGACCTCGTATACTCGTGCAGCATTGTTTTGCACTACGTCCGAGCCTCCCACCTTATATTGCCGACTACCGATTTGGCGTCCTTTTGAAGCCGTTCGCGCTTTCTTACCCCCGCTAAATCTACGTCGTCGCTATCGGCTTTCCCGCCCGATAACAACGCCGGCCAAGTCACCGCCTTCTTTATTGGTCTTATCGGCAAAGCCGTTTTCATCAAAGAATCGCCATCTCCATCAATAAGGGTCCATCCCGACCGAATCGGCCCTCCCCGCCTTTGGTGTCTCCATCATAGCAGTTACACAACGCAGTCGATAGCTCTCTACACCATCGGAAGCCCAGTCTTGCTTTTCTCTTTTCTATTCAGCTAGACCAGCGAAGCCATCCGACTTTTTTTTTTTTTGCATCATTCGGAAACAGCAAATCCCGATTTCACCTACAGAACATCAGTGCTTTCGAATTACTTGATCGCCTAGCTCTAGTCCGCCCAAGATGCCGCCTAGATCCTCACTCACATCCTCTTTTTCCATCAGCAGCGACTCGACCAACGAGGTCGTCTGTCCGCTGAAGAACCAAGATGGCTCAAGCTGCAGGAAACGGTGCATAGGGGTAAGTCATCAATTTCATGGAAGCCAATAATGTGTTCCTCGCTGGTCTTTCATTCGACTGCATTGTTCTCCATTTAATCTTCATGCAAGCACTAACATCGTGCAGGAAAAACGATATCGCTCAATGCAAGAGCACATCCGCCGCGCCCACCCCGAGTACTACATCCCAAAGCTCCCCGCGACTGAGGATAGCTTTACGTTGATGATCACCAGCACACCAAGCGAACGTCCCGCCACCAGCAGCTCGGATAACATTTCTGGAAGCCTGATGGGCAGCCCGCCACTCAACCCGCCCATGCACAGCTCTCCTATTGGCGCCGGCCCGAGCCCTGCCTCGTCTCTCCAGACCAAGCCTTACCTGCGTGAAAGCAGCCCGCACCACCCTACCTCGATGCCTAGAAGTTCCGATGAATATCTGGCCGGACCAGCAACTGCTGCTGTGGCGTTGACCCAGCTGCACGACTATGAAGGGGTAAGCTTGCCTCCAACCATATTTTTATTTGAGGGCTAATCGCTAACAATATATTTCTCAGGGCTGGCCATCGGACGACAAGAACCGCATCACACACACCTCGATTGAACTGCCCCCCATCCACAGTATCTCCCATCACGACATCCACACCGAGCCGTTCCCCGGGATCAACCACAACCGGCCCCGTGAGCTTTTGCCGTCCATACTGTCGACCTCTCCCCCCGGCCGGTCGTCGACCCTGCCCCCTCTGCAGCGGATGGGCCCGGGACGTGCTCGGAAGCAGTCGGTCACTAAGAGAGCCCGTGACCAGCACCATAAGAAGCAAAAGTCTAGAGGCTCAAATGCAGACTGGTTCCGTAGGGTGCAGAACGACCCTGCAGTTGACCGTCTGCGCCCTGGAGGTCCGATTAAGGCCATGTCCGCCGAGCCGGGCAGTACTGATTTCGGCAAGAGGTGGGAGGACCTGATCGATGCGGCTGCGTCGGCGACTGAAGACTTTGACGAGGACCGGACACCCGGCCCGCAGTCGCCAATCTCGATTCACCGCTCTTCGCTGCCGCCGTTCCAGCAGCACCAAGTTTTCCAGCACCATCAGTCGCACGGGTATCAGGCATCGCCGCTGCAGCAGGCGCTGACGCCGCCCACATACTCCCAAGAAGCGCCCGAGCCCTTCCCCTCGGTCGAGAGCAACGAGAGTGGCGACATTTTCAACATGGAAGGACGTGGCCTTAACGACTCCTCTCCCACCTACCCCCAACAGCCAGTCCAGATCTACTGTGCCGTCTGCCATGGCCTGTCGCCTCTCAAAGAGTCATATGCCTGCACCGAATGCATCTGCGGCTTGTGCCAGCCCTGTGTCGATATCATGGTCCGGGAGCAGGGCGGTCGTAGGGAGTGCCCCCGTTGCCACACCGTTGGCGGCCGCTTCAAGCCTTTCCAGCTGGATCTGCGGTGACTAGCACACGTGGCGAGCCTTTACTGCGCTCGTTCTCACGACACTCGGAACGAGACTGGACATATGTTCTAGAGCCTCTTCGACAAACCCCTTCTCTGCTAACCTTCTGCTCGGTTGTACTGATGTACACGCTTTGGTATGCCGATCAAGGAATGCCGTCTGCTTTCTATTCCCCTTCCCCCCTCCCCTTTCCCCTTGCCCCCTTTCCCTTTTTTGCTTCTATACTTCGTTCGACATTCTTTCCAGAGGCGTTTTTATACTACCCGTGGCATCCCATCAAGAGGGTTCACACAGCATGGCAATGCTGTCAAGTTTGGCGTTTCATTAGACGTTGCCGTCACCTCCGCACCGGCTTTCTTTCCTTTAACGCTGGTTCGGCTTGGATGCATATTTGGGATATACCGTTTTTGCTTTTCATGATACTCACCCCCCTTTCGTTTTTTTCTTCACTTCGTGGATCACAGGTACTTGGTGCTGTTGCATCCTGGCACGGCCCAACTCGGGTCACCCCGAAGGCCTGCTCTTCTATCTTTCCTCATTTTTTTTCTTTATCTCGCATGCCCACTCGGTTGGGCCGTTTATGGTTCTTTTCTGGCGTCTCTATCCCATCCGTGCCGCTGGGCACTTTGTTTACCCCCACACGTTCTAATGTGCTGCCCATTATGTTTTCTTGACGCATGCTCGTTGTTTTGATTTCATGTTTGCATTATCCCACAGTTTGGCCCATCTACCCATGTTTTGTATGCCCCCGTTTAGTTTGCAGTACCAGGCGTTTGTTTCCCTTGTGCGAGTTTGGCTTTGTCATGCTTTGGTGTAGTTGCACCTTTGATTTTTTTTTTTGCTTATTGAACAAGAGTTTTCCAAGATCAAGTCTTTTTCTATTTCCTGATGCTTGATCGCACAAGCAGTGCTTGTTTTTCCTAGAGTCTGAATATTCTTTTTTAACATAGACAGTCAACTTCACGATTTTGTTTCAGAGTGCACCCGTAATCAAGTGTGTCTGCAGTGTGGAGGCAGCGGTTCACTGCCATTTCAGTCTCTTGTAGTGTTTGGTTGTACATGGTCTGGGTGCCGTACAGGGCCGGCCCCGAGACACTCGTGGGTGTAAAGGCATATAAAGATAAGCAAGCTAATAGCATGGAAAATGAAGACACATAATCGAATAGACGCAAAGCCTCAAAGGCCCTTGAGGCAGCCCAAATATAAACACAAGATAGAAGATAACCCTAAAGAATAAAGGAACAATGTACAGAACAGCAATTTAACGCCAGACAAAAAAACGACAAACAACAAGTGAGGATCCGCACTGAAGAGCGTGTGCTTTCCAGTCTCTTCAGAGGCCGGGAAAGAGACACCGCGACGGCAAAGCCCCGCTGTGCGATCCCGGGACGGTGCAGCATAGGCGGGCATTCGTGGGGGTGCGTTCTGCCATTTTTTTTTTTTAAAAAAAAACTATGACCGGCTGAAGAAGCGGCTGGCCATGCCGCTGGCAATGGTGCCGGCGAGGTTGGTCGAGGACAGCGCGGAGCCGGCCATGGTGGAGGCCTGGCCGAACTTGTCGCAGCGCGAAAAGGCCAGCGCGTTGGTGACGGTCAGCGCCAGCGCAATGGCAATGAGCGGCAGCCACAGGATGGAGAAGCGAAACACGGCAAAGACGGCGAGGCCCGTCCAGCTCAGCGGCTGCGCGTACAGCGCGAGCCAGAAGAAGCGGCTGTCGGTGGCGTTGGCGACGCGCTCAGCGGACGCCGACTCAAAGACCCAGTGCGAGTCGCCCGAGTCCGGGTCGACCTCGTTCCACCAGCGCAGGCCGACGAGGCGGCGGCCGGCAATGTTCTTGAGGTAGTAGAAATCGGCGGCGAGCAGCAGGACGGTGATGATGAAGATGAGGACCTTGTTGGCGGTGAAGACGAGGCCGAAGAGGTAGGCGAGGAGGCTGGCTGTACTTTCTGTTAGTAGAGGTAGATATAGCACGCAGAAAGAGGGACGCACAAATTCGGAAGCCGAGAAAGGTGAGGAGCGTGATGGGATGCGAGCTGAGGCGCCAGTGCAGCGTGCCGGGCGGCGGTTGTTGCTGGGCGTCCATTGTTGTGTGTGTGTGAGTGAGAGATAGAGAGACAGAGAAAGGTATTGATGTCGTCGCGGATGCCAGGGAGAGAAGTGAAAGCAGTGCGCCAGAGGGCGTGGCAGTGGCGTGTCGGCGCTGGCTGATGTCGTGTAGTAAGTAGACCGGTCAAATTTCTCGTCGTTTCCGAAAGGGGCGCGACACGGGAGGGAGGGGAGGGGGGGAAGAGCGCGCGGGATGGAGTCGAGGTGTCGTCGTCGCGATGGTTCCAGTGGCCGGGGATGGAGGAAGGAGGGTGGTGAGCGAGAAAGGGCATGCATACGTGTTAAGGCTACGTCGGTACTGCACTCGTATTGGACGCCGCCAGGCTCCACTGTTCGTTTTGGCGCGACCCTTTGGGAGGAACTGTCAACAAAAGGCGGTCCCCAGCGGCAGAATATCGTCACTACCTAGACCGGAGTACGGTAGGTATTACGGGGTAACACATTACAACGGGGTACACTACGCATAATAGCTGCCGGCTCAAGCGGGGAAAGCACTGCGCATCTCGGCCCGTTCGCGATGCTCTCCTTGTTGTAGATTAATAGTCCAAGAGTCCGATTTGGCATATTTGGCTCAACTTACATACTAGGACTTTTGGTCCAGTGATTGCAAATTCTAACAATAGAATTTCAAAAATGGCCGCCCCGATCTTGAGACGGTCGCTTCTCTATGGCAAGTCCATCAAGATGATAAATAGAGAACAATGTCAAATAAAAAAAAAGGACGGACCCCAGACTAACTAACACACATCCAGTCCCGTCGTCCTCGCCTCGGATGCTGACCAAATCCCTGACTCTGGCATCCGACAACATCACCTACGACCTCGAGGACGCCGTCACCGAGACCGCCAAGCCCGCCGCTCGTGCCGCGCTCCGGGCCCATCTCGAGTCGCTGGCCCGTGGCGAGCAGACGCCGGCCGGCAGCACCAAGCCCGAAATTGCCATCCGCATCAATGCCGTCCCAACCCCGCACGCCCTTGCCGATTTGACCGAGCTGGGTCCTCTCGCGCTCTCCGCCGTCGACGCCATCGTCCTTCCGAAAACAAATGCCCCGTCCGACCTTGCCTTTGTGTCGGATGTTGTTGGCCACCTTCGGCGACGACAGGCCGACGGCTCGAGCAACACGGATGCGGCGCCCATCAAACTGATTGCCCTCATCGAGTCGGCCCGCGCCGTCATGGACCTCAAGGACATCTGTGCGGCCGGCATCGCCCTCCCCAAGCACGCCACCGCGACCTCGACCTCGACCTCGGCCTCGACCGTGCTCGACGGCCTCATCTTTGCTGCCGAGGACTTTGCCCTGGACCTGTCCATCACGCGCACGCCGTCCTTGTCCGAGTTTCTGTATGCGCGCAGTGCCATTGTCACGGCGGCGCGCGCGTTCGGGCTGACGTCGGTCATCGACCTCGTGTGCACAAGCTTCCGCGGCGACCAGGGCTTGGCCACACTAGCCGACGAGTGCCGGGCCGGCCGCACTATGGGGTTCACCGGGAAGCAGTGCATCCACCCAACGCAGGTCGGCATTGTGCAGCAAGTATTTGGCCGCATGTACGACGAGGCAGACCGCGCCGAACTCGCGTGGGCAGTGCGCGTGCTCATCGCCGAGGACAAGTCCGCCGCAGCCGGCCGGGGCGCCTTTACGCTTGACGGGGCCATGATCGATGCCCCTGTCGTGGGCAAGGCAAGACGGCTCCTGGAGCAAGCAGAGCGTGCAGGTGCAGGGGACTTTATCCAATCCTTGCGTGAGAAATACAAGGACCAACAGCCAGAGTAAGTCGGCAGCACCACAGTAGTAGACCATGCATGGCATTTATATCTCAAGACCGGCCAATAGTAATCTGGATTTTCAACGACACGACAATGACGAGACAATTGTATTTAATGACAAGGAGAATATAAAGGGGGGAATAAAAAACAAAGTAGACAAAATGATGGGAATCTTTTCGATCAATATGCAAGTGTGGACGAGAGAGTATCTCAACAGCAAAAGGCAAATCTAGGTATGCAAAAGTAGACCCAAAGAACCCAAAAGGACAAAGGAAACAGGGAAACAGAGGCAAAAAATAAACAAATGAAAATGAGAGCAGATGAGAACGAAAGAAAACAAATGAAAAACAAATGAAAAACAAATGAAAAACAAATGAAAAACAAATGAAAAACAAATGAAAAGAAGAAGCAAAAAAGAAACAAAAATGGCTGATGATCGCTAATAGTCATGAAACATAAAATGGTCAACCTAGGAAAGTTGAGAGCAAAGGCCAACTAGGCCCGGCCGGGATGATACACCATGCCGGGGTTGGAGGCGCTGGGGGTTCTGGCTCGGGGCATGCTACCCATTTGGCTCTGCGCATACTGCTGTTGCTGAGGCTGCACCGCCGGCCAGCCACCAGGCACGCCCATTTGGGATGACTCGTAGCTGGGCGCAGGGGAGGCCATGGGGAAGACCATCGACGACCGCGCACCCGGCACACCGTGGCCGACAGGCACTTGGAATTCGCCGTACACAGAGGGGCTCGCTGCGCCGTACATCTGGGCATACTGCTGCTGCTGCTGCTGTTGTTGCATCTGTTGCTGCTGCATCTGCATGTGCAACTGTTGCTGCTGTTGCTGCATATAGTAGTTGTGCTGGGCCTGCTGCTGTGCCAGCTGCTGCTGAGCCAATTGCTGCTGTTGCTGGGCAAGCTGCTGCTGCTGCTGGTGGTACTGGATGCTCTGGCGCTGGAGGATCGCATGCTGCAACGCCTGCGAGCTCACGCCTTCCAGCATCTGCTGCTTCTCCCGCTCACGGGCCGCAATGGCGCCAACAAGACCAGGGCCACTCTCTTGGCTGCGGTGGCCGTTGGATGCCATGTTGATCAAGGGCGAACCCGTGAGGCGGGCCAGGTGCTCCTGCTCACGAGCCGACAGCTGCGTGCCCACTTCGGCATACGACGTGCTCCGCGAGTGGGAGCCCAGTGCAGCAGTCGCTCCCTGGGAGCTGGGGCGCTGCTGCGACAGAAACTGGGGACGAGGACCGCTGAGCATATCGTAGCTCGACCGGCGGCGCATGGCATTATCTAAGGGCGACGGGGTGTTCTTCCTGATGTTCAGCATCGAGTTGTTCGACGGCACGCGCTGGTGTGCGTACGCCGCCTGCGATGCCTGCGCGCGCTGAAGAACAAATTGTTCCGGGGTCAAAGTCGGGCCCTCATGGCTTGTTGCAGAAGGTCCAAGCATGGAGCCGCCCGGCTGCCAAGCCACGCTGCGCCGACGAATGGTGTCGTCCGAGTTCTGTCGCCGGTGGTCGTACTCCGGCGCACGCTGCGAGATATCGCGAGAGGATCTCTTCGTCTTGTCAGGCCCGGATGGTGAAGCCGTCGCCGCCGCCATCGCCGCTGTAGCGGCCGCAGCAGCAACAGTTCCACTCGGCGAGGGAGAGAACGATCCTGCGCCGTTGACCAACCTGGCCAGCGGAGTCGGGGTCTTGTTCCGAGGCAGGTTGGCTGCTGCGTAGTTGTATGTCGGGCCAAAATTGACCTCGGGGATGTTGAGGTCCTCTTTCGGCTGCTGCGCCTCGGCGGACGTGTCGCCGACTGTCCGCAGGACACCCGCACGGGGGCGCTCTACCGACTCCTGTGTGTGGACCGACTCATGCGTGCTGGCGTAGTCGGGACTCGCCGTCGATGCAGCGTCTTCATAGTTGCTGCTGGCCTCGCTCCACTTTCCATCTGGATGCACCACCTGTTTCCGCTGAGACAGATAAGCGTCATAGTCATCTTCGTTGCTGTTTTGCTGAATCTTGGCAAGTGCTTCCTCATCAATAAGATAGTCCTGCAAACTCCCCGCGCTGGACTCGGCCGACTGCGGCTCGGCTACCCCCTTATACGCCTGGACGCTGTCAGCACTTGTTGGAACGGGTTTTCGAGAAATTGGTGAAGTGATAATGGGCGGCAACGGGTTGGCAACAGACGCCTGACCCGCCATCGGGGGAGGAGTCCGCGGCCGCTCCGGTTGGGCTTGGGGTGCACGTTGCGAAGTGGAAGAAGGGGCGGGGGCAGGTTGTTCTTGGTAAGGGATACGACGGTAGGGAACAGGGGAGGGAGACTGGGCATTCTGAGGAAGGGTGGGAGGGGCAGGACCTTGAGCAAGCAGAATCTGAAGGCCACTTTCAGTGTCGTGCATGTGAGACGGCATATGACCGGTGTGGGCGGATGTGGGCACACGAGGCTCAGTTGGCGCGGGACGAGTGGCTTGGAAAGAATCATCGATAGGCTGGGGAGAAGGCTTGTCTGTGACGGCAGCTTCAGGAGCTTGGGCAAGGGCATTGTGTGCCTGGTTGAGGGGTGACTTTGAGTATGCTAGGTGAGGTGCAGTGCTGGGCTGGGTGTGCAGTTGACCAGGGGACGCAAGGGGAGGGGTAGAAGTAGACGACGACATGGGGATGCCAGACGGGCCTCCTCTGCTGCTACCACGGCTGCTGGGCCGCGATCCTTGAGCGTTGGACGCGTCCGACATGGGCAGGCCTTCATGGCTGCCCACAATCTGTGCGAGCGTGGTGTTGGACAACCGAATGTTTTCTCTGCGCATCTCAGCCGAGTGGTACGGCATGCCCGCGGGTGGGCGGGACGAAGGTGGGTGCTGCTGCGTAGGCGGTGTCGTGACGGGCTCGGGGGTCGGCAGGCCCTCCTGCATATCCCTGAGATCCTGAGGCGGCGTGGCATTGCGCGAAGAAGAGAAATCCTCCTCGGAACTAACACGCTCCGGTGTGGTCGCCAGCTGGCTGACAAAGCCGCGCATCTGTCCCGCCGGAGAGCCAGAGGCCGGATTCGGGAAGGTGAACGGCACATCTCCACTGTTAGCGATCGCATCATATGGCGGAGCTGCGTCGTTGACATCTGCGTCCGAGCTGGTGCGTGCACGTGAAAAGGCACCAGACAGCGCCATGGATGACGGCAGGCGCTGGCGGCTTGAGGTAGGGGGCGCAGAGCCGTTGCGGATGGACGACGGCGGGCCAGGCGCGCCTGACCGAGACGACCGGGGCGGCTCGTCTTGTCCGGCAAAGCCCACCCGTGGCCGCTGGCGCATATTGCTGATTGTGTCCTCGCCAATCGCACCCATGCTGGCACTGGTAGGGAAGGTGCTGGACGTAGTAATAGAGCCAGGGCCAAAGCTCAGACGTTTGCTGTTGCGTCTCGAGTTGCGGCTGCTGGAATACCCACTGCTTGCACTTTCGTCCATAGCAGCCAAACGCTTAGCAGTTAGATCCTTGAGGTTCTTGCGCCACTCCCGTTCCGTCCACGAAGCACTCCCTTCGGTGAGAACAAGGGTGGAAACATCCATCAACTCCAGGTAACCACGGTGCCGGCTTTTAGGCATGGCAAACATGAGAGACCGCGGGTCCAGTGTACTGGCGACAAGACGGCTGGGGCGGCCGTACAGGGCAAATGCGTCCCAGATGGGGAACAGGAAGCGCAGAAGCATCTCGAAACCAGAAACAGCGTTGGGAACTTCTGGCATCATGAACAAGAAGCCCTCGGTTGTCGAGATGGGGTCGGAGTGGATGACAATGGTGCCCTCCAGCTTGACGAGGGAGGAAGCATCGATGAGAGCCTTAGACTGCGGGTAGATGGCATACGCGGAATATGCGTTGGTGATGGTTGCAATCGGCTTTGCCTTCTTCTGCTTCTTGCCCTCTTTGCGGGTCTCGTAGAACTTGATGCTGCCCTTGAGAACGGGCACATGCGAGCGATCGTATTTTGATCGCTTCTTCAAGTCCTTCTGCAGCTTCATGACTTCCTTCTCGTCGGGAGGTGAGATGACGCACCAGCATCGGCGCCATGGAACACCAGCGCCAAAACGCACGCGCACCCATTGCTCCGTCTTGAACTTGGAATGGCCCATGATCAAATTGATATTGTTGAGTGACCGGCCCTTGCCGGCAACCAGAGCGCCCGTGTAGGCCTCTTGGAGCGTCGTGTGCTCAAACATGGCGAGGCGAAAGGCCGAGATCCATTGAATCAAGGAATGGTGGGAGTTGAAATGCAAAAGGTATCGATTCCGGCCAGCGGTCGACACGCTGAGGACGTTTTGGAGCGGGCGTTCGGTCGTGGAGCGTGTGGGAAGAGCCTCGATCTAGGAAATGGAACTTTGAGTTAGATACACCCCTGTCCTTGAGCATCCCTGCGTAGTGGGAAGCCTTGCTTGGCATGTGCAAATGTGACTTACCACCTTGAGAGAGGCGTCGGTCAGATTGATGAACTTGGGTAGAACCTCTACATTCTGACCAACGGCATCGAGCTCTGCAGCATCCCACAGCGACAAAACGGTGCCAACCAGTTGAGCAAAGCACTCTGTCCAGTTTCTGTCCGGGTTTGGGCGCCCCTCTGAGCGTGTTAGCTGCGGCAACAGACATGGAGAAAAAGAAAGGCGGCAAAGTGAAGCGTACGTGTGTTCTGATCGTCCAGCTTGAGGAAATAACCCTCTTGGTACAGCTTATTCGCATGGCTGTTGAGGAGCGTGAAGACGGGGAGCAGTTCAGGGATGGTATCGTGGGTGTCCATAACGGGCGGCTGGTAAGTCTGGATCATAGACACCGGTCGTGATGAGCTGCGCTGGCGGCCTGGTCTTGCTGTCGATGGTTCGGTGCCTACAACTGGGCCAGCATACTCGCTTCGGGCGGATGACGTAGGAAACTCGGGAAAACGCTCTGTTGGCGAGGAAGGTTGGTCTGTTTGGCGCGAAGCGGGGGCACTGCTTGCGATTCGGGAGCTGTCGTTAGGTGAAGGAGTTCGCGATTCTCGGATGCTGGCACTGGCAGACAGTGTCGACATAAACGACAAAACTAATGTGGAGAGCGTTAATAAGTGGTACAAGGATTTGAAGGGCCGGTCGAAATGAAGGCCCAAGTGTGGTTGTGTGGTTAATGCGTCTGACAGGCGAGAGGGATGGCGAGAAGAAAGGACAAGCGACCGATATGGTACCAAAAGAAAATTAAAAAAAAATGTGTAGGGGGGGGGGGGGGGGGTGACGAATGCAGTTATCCAGCTGACAAGACAAGATCGATAGAAAAGCCGAAACGAAGTGAGACCAGCAAAACCGGGTAAAGTCTAGGGCAGAGCAGAGCGACCAAGAAAGAGACAAGACGCCAGATCGGAACGCCGATGCGACAAGAGGTTCATAAGGACGGCTTAGTGTTGAAATACTGAAAGACGAAGGCCAGTGGTGGCAAACAAGTACGAGCACACTGGTAAGCGCCCGTCTGCGGAAGGCGTAACTTGGTCTGAGTGACGGCAGATGGTTGGAGGAGAGGGAGAGCAAGCTATTCTTGGCGCATGACGGGTGTGAGCGTGTGCGGGTTGATTGACGCTGTCTCGATTTGCGCGCATTGGTGTATTTGTCGTATGTCTCAATGTGGTTTTTGGCTGGTCGGTTTCGCTTTGTGCACAAGTATGCTCCTGATCTGTTTCTGCTTTGCTGTCGCTGCTGTTCTGCCCATAGACATGCCTGCCGTAGGTAGATGTTGAATCCACCCAAGCCCGATTTGGTAGTTCCCATGAGGATCGCCGGGTAATCGTGGTCCGCCATAAAAATAGCATCCGACTGGCGTTTGAGTACCCTTGCGCCATTTGCTCTGCAGCGACGAATCTTTGGCGAGACAGAAAAATGAACGTGGCCAGAGGGAGATAATTTCTCATGATGCAGGTACCAACGCGAAGCGATAGGCATGGGGCAATGGATAGAGGATGCTGTGGAGGGTGCTGGGGGTGCTAGAGAACAAGTGCATGGAAAGGAGGGAGACTAACCGCGTTTGCGAACCATGCTGGGCTATTTTGGGGAGGTGACAACTCCGTATCAATGGCAAAGTGGAAAATTGGCGAGGCCGCAAGATAAAAGATGGTGCGAGAGGAGGCTCGCAAAGGGTCCAGCTGGCTGGCTGTCAAAACGTGGCCGGGTAGATAATGGCGGAGCGGAAGCCGAGGGGGTGAGAGAAAGAGCAAGGAGGAAGAGTCGTCGACTTGGCTAGATATGCTGGTTAGATTTGGAGGCTTTTATAAAACATAGGAAAAAAGGCAGATTGAAGTAGTGAGTAATAGAGGAGTAGAGTGACGCGGTGAAAGGTTGCGGCCTGAATCCTGAGCTGTCACGCTTGAAGCTCCTGCATATGGTTGCCCAAAGCAGACAGCTGAAGCGATCGGCAAGTGCAGGATGGATATGCAATTGTGCGTGTAGTATATATGCAAGGAGAGGTAGATGGGCCGAAGGTTAAGGAGAGGCGGAAGGAGAACGAGGCCAAAGGAGAGTGTAGAGGAGAGTGTGTGTAGTCGTAGATTTAGTGGGAGAGGAAAGGAGAGAAAGAGAGAAAGGGGAGGGTAGAGAAAGAAAAGGATGGATAATACGAGAAAGAGGCAGTGGGAGGAATAGGAACAATGGGGAGGGCAGGAACGACGCAGCAATGGCAGCAATGGAGCAATGGCAATGGCAGGAACCGGGGTAAGAGGTGAAGTTAGGGAAGGCGCCGTATCGATGAGGAAGGAGCAGGGCAAGGGGAGGCTATGATAGGCAAGAGCTTGTTCTATTGTCGTGAGGGGAGGACGGCGCTATTGAGGAACTGGAGGGAGACGTACGATCGTGCCTTCCCGGGTCAGAGGTGTGCCGAGAGCATCGCTGGGCGCGTGTTGAGTGAAAAGACGAGAACGGCGCAACCACGGGAGAGGAGGGTGCGAGAGAGGTTGAAGAGGTGGAGAGGGAAAGATGAAGAGAGAAGAAGGAGAATAGAGAAGGCTGGAAGATGGGCCGCATACGTAACTACGATGCGGGTTACGCCGGCGCCTCTTGGATTGCTTGGAAAGCAGAAAAACGGTGGCAATACAACATATGGACGACGAAAGACAGAAAAGGAAAAAATGGGTACAAAATAGCAAAGTATAAAAAAAAGAAAAGAAAGCACAAACAATTGAGATAAATGAGATGACAAGAAAGACTTACACAAGTCAAGGTAACTAACCCAAGGCGGCCAAGAGACACCGGGGCGGCGGGCTTTGTGTTGACAGGAGGAGCCGTTGTCGTTTGTCGCTGTTGCTGTCTTTGTGTTGCTGGTCTGCGGTGGGCAGTCGTCTTGGCTGAAGAAGTTTCTATTTTGGAAGGATCGTCTGTGTTGGTGGTTGGCTTGCCGTCTTTGTCAGGGCGCTCCCGCGTGTTGGCTGTATCAGCGTGCCATGGGGAATGGCGGTGGGCGGGCGGTGGGCGAGAAGGAGTGGCGAGGACGGCAGTCGGAAATGCCACGGAAAGGGACCAGGAACAGCCGACGAAAGAGGAAAGTCCAAGGAATAATGAGGGAGGAGTGTTAAAGAGGAAAGAGCAATACGAAAGGGAGAAAAGCAGGAGAAGGGTCGGGGAAAGAGCAGTAAAAAGAGAGAGTGCGGAAAAAAGAAAAAAAGAAGGAGACAAAAAAAGAAGGAGACAAAAAAAGAAGGAGAAACGCCGGATGCACGCCGAACAAGACACGAGGCGAGGGACAAAGCGATCAATAATGGAACACCGTGGGCAGAGAAAAGCAGAGGAAACGAGATTAGAGCGACAAGACGGCAGCCAGCAAAAGTCGACAAAAGAGGCGAGAGGGCGAGACGAGAATGCTTGGCAGGCGGGTGCGTGTGCGTTTTGCGTGCGTTTTGCGGATGGGTCGGAACGCCAGCGGGCTGGTCAGTTTTTCATGTCCGCCGTCTACTAGGGAACCCGCAGTGCTGTGTACTCCGTCGACAGTGCTTCGGTCTGGCGTTTCGGTGATTGTCGCAGGGTTGAAACAGGCGAGCAACGGCGGAGCAGGTGAGAAGCAGACAGATGGTAATACGTGGGAGAGGAGAAGAAGAGTACGAGTACGAGCAAAGGGAGAAGAGGAAGGAGAAGGAGAAGAAGAAAAAAACGGCAGAAGATGGCCAAGAAAGAACGGAAATGGAAACTACATGGAAACAGAAACAGAAACAGAAACAAAACAAGACAGTCGATCGAGTGACGACGAGGCCGGAATTGAAACGGCGCTAATAGGGGATGTGCGCAAGTAACGCATGAGTTGGTCTTGCGCGCTGCGATGCTACTCGTAGATGCCGTAGGACTGTCGACTGGACAGATCGTGGTACGACCGATGCCGTTGGTCTGGGTGTGCGGAGGTCCCGACCAAGCCGTCGCGTTGGTGTACTCGTAGGATGCTTTACGTCTTAGAAGGCGGGAGCGCTATGAAGAAAGCAAGATTTTGACCTAGAATGGAAAGGAAAGGAAGAGTCAGGCCAGGAAGCAGATGCAAAGTGACGTATGCATTTTGTAGGTGTCGTTGCTGAATTTATTTTACGTTTGCCTTGAGTTGTCTGGGTATCTACGAGCACGGAGTACGAGTAGTCGTACGTCGTGAATACTACCTGATACCACGAGTATCTGTCGTCTTCGTGTCAACCTGAAAAAAGAAAAGTCAAGTAGCAAATTCAGTAGTTTGCTTTTGCTTTTTTTTTTTTTGCAGGTTTGTTTCTGCGTCAGTCTTTCTTTTCTTTTCGTCTTTCTTCTTTTTTTTTTTTTCTTTTCTTCTTTTTTTTTTTTTTTCCTTTTTTCCGTCTTTCTTCTTTTTTTCTTTCTTTTTCTTTTTCTTTTTCTTTTCTTTTCATTCATATTTTTGGCATATTTTCTTTTTCCCCTCTTTCTTCTCCTTCTCTTTCTTTACCTTTTTCTTTATCTCTTTCTTCTATCTCCCCCCCTCTTTCTTTATCCTTTCATATTTCTTCTTCCAGATTCACAGTTCCATCCCGCCAGTATCTTCCGTTTGCTACACAGTGACAATACACAACCAACAACCAACATCCCAGAGTACGAGTACACAGACGCTGAGCTGCACCGTCCTGGTGGATACACAGTGTCTTTGCTGTGGTATTTCTCTGTGCATCTCCGTACTCGTACTCCGTACTCCGTATTTTAGGTGCATTGTGCACACAGATTCGTGATTCGTGCGGCCCATAATATTTGCTCGTACTGTCAGGGGGTGTAAGTGGGCTGCTGGCACTTCGTGTTGAGGTGTTCGATGGATACCTGACAGCTATTTATGATAATCGGCTGCGATAGCAGAGGGTCGTGGTGTGACTTGGCCAACTGTCGCTGGCTGAGTCATATGCCGAGTTATCTGATGGCATACTACGAGTGAGAGTCCAGAGCTGGAATAAACGTACATTTTTTTTTTTTGAACTCAGTGCCGACGCTTACTATGATGTGTTCATACTCGTACTTGCATCTTGACAATGACATCACACTCATAGTATTGCCTACGCCTACCGCTGGCTTGACGGAGTAGGCGAGGTGAGACAGGCCATCCTGAAACAGGCATCTCAACCAACTACGACGAGAGACAGGCACCACCACCACCACCACCACCACGGAGCTAGACAAACGTAGCACAACAAGGCTCGCACGCCTCTTGCCGCCCCCCCGGACAAGACGACCGCTGTTCACCGCATCTCTCAGATGATGCACAGCGTAACGCCGGTGGCGGCTGTCTTACGGTACGGCTGGAGGCCTACCAAAGAAAACGGGGTAGCTAATATATCTGCACAGGATATACACCGGAAGCACGAATCAAGCGCAGACCGGCATTCCAGCCCAGGCCAGCTCCAGCTCCAGCTCCAGCTCCAGCTCCAGCCCCCTTTCCAGCCCGCCCAGCATCTGCTGTCTTGTCTTTCTCTGCGAGGATCTTGCACCACTCCGTATTCCAGCTGAGCTGGGCATCATTAGCATCAGCCCGCCAAGCTTTCGGCGTGCTTTGGGTTGTGGTAGACTGTATTTTAGCTTTTCCCGCCGCCTCTCTTTTTCCCTTTTTCCCTATGCATATTGTCTTAGACTGGCTGCCAATTTAACATACAATTCGTAGTGGAAAAGCACTCCCCTGTTCTTCATCGAATCGACTCCCGCATTCACACTCCATTCCCAGCCTGCCCTTCGTTCTCTTCTCTCTTTTTTTCCCAACTCGTACTCCGTACCTGTCTACTCGTACTCGTACAATAGTACTGAAAACCCAAAATAGCTACGAAAACCACAAATTGTCATTTTCGCAGCCTCCTGTAGCATCGTATTAGCCGATCCTCAGCTCATCATCCCCAAACCCAGCCCCCATACTTTTAAATAGCCTACTAGCAACCCCCCCTCCTACGCTCCTACGACTTTGAACACATGACCAGCAGGAACAGCGTTGCATTGCATCGCAGCACTACGAAGTGCATTTTAAAGTGTGGGAGATTGTTCTGTAGCAGTGTGCGATACTAGCTGCTTGAAATTATGCCCGCATTCGCTATCTTTTACGGAGCGTGTCTGTCACTGATCGGCTGCACGCGGACACTGCCGTTCCGGGTAATTGTACCCATACTCGTAGTTAACGAGTGTTCGTATGTACGTACTGTAATTTACCCTCCCCCTCTCCCCCCGCCAATGCCGACCATCCGGATGCTGTCAAACCTCATTGATGCCTTCGGACGTCTCTGTACTGTTTCCCGTGACAACATCCCAAGCCAAGCAAATTACGAGACTCACGAGGACAAGTACGGAGTACGAGCGACCAACGGTTCAGCCATACGGAGTACTCCGTACATATCGTATGGAGCACGGCTTGAAAACCATCACGGATCTAACCATGGCCCAAGACAGAAAGGAAGGGACTTGGCGTGCGCCCAACAAATGGATGGGTATTCGCGAATACGAGAGCCAAGTCGGTACGAGAAGTGAGATGATGCTGTCCACATACCACGAAGATACTCGTACTTGTCTGTACGATGCAAGGGAGGTGTTGATCGTCCACGTCGTTTGCGATGGAATGGCGATACGATGACATCCGTTGCAACCAGAGCGCGCGGCAGAATTGATCGACCAGAGCGAGTCGTTCTACGGAGTTTGAATACGCTATGGCCCGAGATGCAAAATCTGTCAGAACTTTCTTTTCGCCACAGTCGTTAGCGCTTCCAACGAGTACGACGTACGGGGCACGGAGTACGGAGTAGAGGATTTAGGCCGGGCCAGTACGGAAGTACGAGTACGATTACTCGTAGTGCTGTTGTTGTCTTATGCGGAGACTTACGTATTGCTCTGCGGAGTAGTACGTACGGAGTACTAGTACAACACACGCCGACCCCACCACTGCATGGACGCGTCAGTCCCCTCACAACTCAAGTTTCCAGAAAGGGCAACGGCGTAGTAGAGTGACCGCCTTTTAGCGCCCGAACCGCCCGATGTGAGGAGATTCCAGTAGCCATTTTTAAGGTAATACGCCTGGTTCTTGCTGCCAACCGCGACTACTCCGTACCTCGTACGGGAGTACCGCGTACGCAGTGCTCGTCACTGACAATGCCGAGACAAGAACTGCTGCAGTGGCTGTCAGCCAAGCACTCTACGAGCCTGAGATTTACGTCATCACACGGCTCAACATTCTATTCTTAGCCACACACAAGCAACGAAGCAACACACTCTCCGACTATGACAGTTTCAAGATGTCCGTTCTTCCACAAACATGGTGCTATAAAGTACGGGGTGAAGCTACTGGCCCTTCTCAATCGTTGTCTTAAGGCTGTCAGTGCGAGAGGCTAGGCCGGCATCGGAGTTGTGCTTTTGACGGCAAGCATTCATCTGCCCGCTGTCGAGGCACCGCCTGTGGTGTGTGATGCATGTACGAGTACGAGCAGTCGTCAATTCCAAGATGAGTTGCTACCCCGTTCACAGCAGTCTGCTCAAGATCTCACGAGCCGCCGCCGCGTGTCTGGTGGTAAGCCGTCCCCATCCATAGACCGGCGCAGCAAATACTACGGAGTACTCGTACGAGCACTCGGACTTCCAACTGCAGAAACATGGCGTAGTCCGCCACTACGGAGTACGAAGCACCCGAGCTGATTGCTTAATACGGAGTAGAGTCTACGAGTACGGGTATGCTCTATCGCAGACCATAGACACGATAGCAGATAGCGTCTCACGGTTCCCGAGGGGTAAAGCATAGCATCGCATCACGTGATTCAGAACTTACACTTGGGGGTCATCGTTCGCCGTCATTACGGCGTAGAAACGTGCCTTCCTTAGTTGACCAGACCTCCATTGCTCCTACTCATATTTGTATTCTGAACTGCTGCATCTCGCTTTGCTCTTTCCCTCTTCCACGATATTCTCTTCCAGCACCTGCTTCAAGTTCTTTCTACAAGTACTCGTAGTGGATGTGGGGCTACACGTGCCACCTCACCCCCCTTTTTCGCCTGGCCGTCTTTTTGCTTTTGCCTGCACTGTCCACACTTCATCGTCATGCCATGGGTGTCAGGCTGCTGACGACACCCCCAACCAAAACGACACGCACCATAATAACCACCACCACCACTACTCCGTACAGTACAGCGACAGCCCCTCCTTTGTTTGCTACGGAACCCGAACGTGATTCAGTCTGCAGATCCCGTGACTTCCGGGTCACGTCACTCCTACCCCCTTGTTTAACGTGAAGCAGCTACGAAAACGGATATTCGACGCTCGCCGCCTTTCCTTTGATGCGCTCTGGCCTTGTAATGGTGGCATCTCTGCACTTCTTTGTTTCAGATACTCGTACATCTGTGTCAGGCTGCGATCTGCCCCTCTGTTCGACCTTTACCACATCCATCTAGGCCCAACGGCAACACAAGCAATGGCTGCCACCGACGAGCCCGACGGCGACAACAGCAGCAGCCGAAAACCCAAAACTGAGTCATCTCAAGCGACCTCGACCACGGCTGTATCGGCCCCTACGGCAGCACCTGCGGGAACCACTGCACCCGCAACTTCCGATGCTACAGCACCAAAGACAAGCGACGTCGTACCGTCTGCCGCCGCACAGACGAAGCCGCCCGAGACATCAGCAGACGGCGCTGCAGACGTCAGGGCCGCCTCGCCCGATTCTTTTGCAACGGCTCCTGCCACATCACCAACCTCGGACGCAGCCCACCAAATACCAGCACAGACCCCGTCGGCCAAGGACGACGAATCCCCGGCCAAGAAGCTGGAACGCATCCTGTCACAACAACGTTTGTCAGAACAGGCCCCCGCCGCCGGCGCCGGCACCGGCACAATGTCTGCCAAGGCTCCAGTAGCGGGCGCCGGCGGGGCTGATGTTGACGATTTCGGGCTCCCTATCCGTCGGGCCGAAGCCATCCAGTACAGTGCAGACGAGACCGAGGAGGAAAAAGCAAAGCAGACAGAGCAGACAACCGCTGCCGCCCGGAAACGGAGCACCAGCAACAGCGGTGCCGCCCGCAGTCGTGCAAACTCACGAGCATCACATACCTCCCCGCAGCGACACTCCCTGCGCATCGCAAGCTCGGCGGCCAATAATGACGACACCATTGAAGACGATCAGCGAACACCGATGCCATTCAACAAATCAACAACCGCCCCACAAGAACCACCAAAGAAGGACTTTGCGGAGGCCCATGCCCATGCTCGACAGACCAGCACGGCGTCAGACATTGCCCTGTCCGAGTTCTCCCATCAGAAGTTGGCCACAGACAAGAACGAGGAACCAGAGGCAGACGACGATGGCGGTTGGCAGACCATGCCGGCCTTTGCGCCCTACGACATGTACGACGACGACGACCGTCTCATTGCCAAGGAGCATGTTGAGACCGAGGAAGACAGCTACGGCTATGCCGGCCTCGGTGGTGCCGGCAAGGGATACACCCGTGTACTGATCGACGACGACGCCGAGAGTGCGACGAGCATGGACGAAAACACAAACTACCTGTTCAAGAATGCCGCAGGCACGAGCATGATGGACGACGAGGAGGAGCAGCGGGACACGGTGTCGCAGATGCAGGCCACCAAGGATATGCTCACGGAGGGCCAGCGTATTGCGTACGTTGGCATCACGCGCCTGCATCTCTATAACATGCTCAAAGAAATGGAAGATTTCAAGCCGACGTCGAGGCGGCGGAAGAAAGAGATAGCAATGGCCATTGACTCGCTCAACATGTGGGCGCAGAAAATGATGATCCGGCTGTATGCACACATGGACATTAGCCTGGCGGAGCAAGTCATGATTGAGCAGCTCAGCGAGCACGGTGTGCAGCCAAAGGACTTGACCTCGGTGCTGATGGCCAATTCGCGGGTCAACAACCCCATGGCTGACGAGGAGAGCCCGAAGCCACGATCGGGTGCGGTCTCTCCAACATCATCAAGATTCACCGAATTACACGACGACAACGACGACGATGACGACGACGATGATGACGACGAAAACGACGTCAACAACGACAAAAAGGTCGGCGAGCATAAAAGTAAAAAGGAGAAGGAGGCTGCCAAGGATAAAGGAGCAGCGGAGGGCGACGACGAAGAGACTGCTGCGCCGCCGCCACCGCCGTACAAGGAGGTCGACGGTGAAGAGCTCCCCGACGTGCGAACGCCGTCGCAGATGCCGGCGACCAACAAGATCGACATTGACCTGCGGTGGACGGTGCTGTGCGACCTGTTCCTCGTGCTCATTGCCGACTCCGTATACGATGCGCGGTCGCGCGTGCTTCTGGAGCGCGTGGGCTCGAGCCTGGATGTGCCGTGGATCGACATTTGCAAGTTTGAGCGCAAGGTGACGGAGGCCCTGGAGATGCAGCAGCAGGCGGAGAAGGAGAACTGGGACGAGGCCGACCACATGGAGTCGCGGCGCAAGCTGGCACTGAAGCGGCGCTACGTCATGATGGGCCTGGCGACGGTGGGTGGCGGCCTGGTGATTGGGCTGTCGGCGGGCCTGCTGGCGCCGGTGATCGGCGCGGGTCTGGCGGCCGGCTTCACCACGATTGGCGTGACCGGCACGAGCAGTTTCCTGGCGGGCGCGGGCGGAGCGGCGATCATCACATCGTCGGCGGCGGCATCGGGCAGTGTGATTGGCGTGCGCGCCGCGGACCGGCGGATGGGCGCCGTCAAGACCTTCGAGTACCGGCCGCTGCACAACAACAAGCGCGTCAACCTGATTGTGACCATCTCGGGCTGGATGACGGGCAAGGTCGACGACGTGCGGCTGCCGTACAGCACCGTGGACCCGGTGATGGGCGACATCTACTCGGTGCTGTGGGAGCCGGAGATGCTGACGAGCATGGGTGACACGATCAACATTCTGGCAACCGAGGTGAGCACAGGAACTCCCGGATTCTTTGTGCATCGGATGACAGGCAATACTAACAAAAAGACAGGCTCTCACACAGGGTCTGCAGCAGATCCTGGGCAGCACGATCCTGGTGTCGCTGATGGCGGCGCTGCAGCTGCCGGTGGTGCTGACTAAGCTGTCATACCTGATCGACAACCCGTGGGCCGTGTCGCTCGACCGTGCTACTGCCGCGGGCCTGATTCTGGCCGACTCGCTGATCGACCGCAGCCTGGGCACGCGGCCCATCACACTGGTGGGCTACTCGCTGGGGTCGCGGGTGATCTTCTCGTGCCTGCAGGAGCTGGCGCGCCGGGGTGGCTACGGCCTGGTGCAGAACGTGTTTATGTTTGGCTCGCCGGTGGTGGTGAAGCAGGACGAGTTCTTGCGGGCGCGCTCCGTTGTGGCGGGCCGGTTTGTGAGCGGGTACAACCGCAACGACTGGATCCTGGGCTACCTGTTCCGACTGACGAACGGCGGCATCCGGCGCGTGGCGGGCCTGGGCGCGATCACGGATGTGCCGGGCATTGAGAGCATGGACGTGACGGAGTTTGTGGTGGGCCACATGGACTACCGGACGGCGATGCCGCGGCTGCTGCGGGAGTGCGGGTGGCTGGTGGAGAGCGACGAGTTCAAGGAGATTGAAGACCCGGACCCGGACAACCACGCGCAGCGGCAGCGCGAGCTGATCAACGAGATTGAGGAGGCGCGCAAGGAGCTGGAGCAGGAGACGGCCAAGCAGGCGGCCAGCAGCAGCAGCTCGGGCAAGAAGGGCGGCGCGTTCTCGTTCTTCAGCCGCAAGAAGAAGGGCGAGAAGCAGGAGTGGGAGATCTACGAGGACCTGGCCAAGAAGCAGCAGAAGCTGCAGGAGGCGATCGAGAACAGCCATGCGGCGGCGGCGCGGGCGGCGGCGGCGAAGAAGGGCAACAAGACGGAGGACGCCGAGGGCAACAACCACGGCATCCTGTTTGACGTGGACGCGATCCGTGCCGAGCTGGCCAAGGAGCGCGACACGGAGCGGAACGGCGGCGGCAGCAGCAGCGCCGGCGGTGGTGGCAGTGATGCGGGCGGGCCGGCGGACGCGGAGATTGAGCAGCACCTGCAGGTGCGCGAGCTCAAGTCGACCCTGCCGCCGATGAAGCTCAGCATCCCGTCGCCCGTGCTGGCGCCGCCGCGGCCGTCGCACTCGCCGCGGCCCAGCATGAGCGGCAGCGTTGGCGGCGGCATGATGGGCAGCCGGCGTGTTACGGATACAATGGTGGCCTACCGGGCGTCGCAAGAAGTGCGCGTGTCGCCGGCCAAGTCGGCCACGCTGCCCATCCACGAAGACGGGTTCGGCAGTAGCCGCGGCGTATCGCCGCCGCCGCCGCCGCCGCCGAAAGACGCCAGCTATTCTCGGGGTGCGGTCGCAGCCGGCGGCGCCGCGGGAGCAGCAGCGGCGGGTGTAGCAGCCGTGCCGGCCATCCACCTCGCCGATCCGTGGAACGATCTGGGGGACGACGACGACGACGATTTTGGCCAGGAGAAGGAGATCTCCATGACATTTGCATAGCCACGGGAGTAAAAATATGGCGTCAGCGTTCTTGGGTGTTAATTTCTGCGTCATGTGCCCCTCTCTACCTGTTGTATATAGTACGAGTACATTTGCGAATCTCTAACTAATAATGGTTATATTTTTGTATTTTTTTTGCCAGTCAGGATGATGCTTAGCCGCCGCCGCCGCTGCAGCAGCCGCCCGTGCTGCGCCTCCCAGCGGTTGGACGGGTATTGTGCTCTGTTTTTTGTTCTTTTTTTTCACGTCTTCGTGCTGTCCGTCCGCCCGGTATGAAACAGCGACAAGAGTGGCGGCAGCAACGTGCGTATTTGTGCTCGCTCATGCTTGTGCTCGTCTCCTGCACAAAGAAAAGAAAAAAGAAGAGCGGCGTTTCGAGCGAATCCTGCCAGAAGCTATTATTACACCCAAGGTTGTACCTGTGCTACGTTCGAGTGCCATTCAGCCCTGGTGGGTCCCGCGGTTGTCAGCCCAGGTATATTTGCAATTAATCTGTAAACACTTTTAATAGGGTAAATCACGGTGCCCCACCTTTCGTGCACTACTGCTGACGGGCTTACGGTCTCATTATTGCTAGCATGTCTGGTACGATAAAAGAAAAGAAAGGAAAAAAAGAAAACGCTGAAGCAAACCGTCGTAAATCTATCTGAAAACCCCTCCTCTTTCCTACGGAGTAGACGTCTACGAGTATCAGCCATTTCTCCACACACCACCACCACCCTCCAAAGTCCGTCTGATTGCTGCCGCGTTGGATCTATTGTGAGGCGCAGGGCCTGCGTCCGCATGCGGCTCTTTGCAAGAGACCCTTGGCTGTTTTTTTTTCTCTTGCTTTGGTGCTTGGGACTGGGCGGCGTCTCTGATTAGCCCGGCGGCGGAGCTTTGGTCTGCCCACATCGGGACGCCCATGCCCTCAGTCTCACTCCTCACTTCCCACCTGGCCTGCGGTCTGCGTGAGGTGTGGTGATGATGTGGAAAAGGAAGGGAGGGGAGATTGCCTGACACTGCTGCTACTCCGTACACTGCTGCTGATGGCCGTGCCGTATGTACTCCGTACACTTTTGCACTTTTGCACTCTTGTCTTCCCGAGGAGCCCCGGGGCTCATTCTCTGCTTCTCTCTTGAACGGAAAGAATCGTAGTACTCGTACAGATGCCGTGCCACCCATCCCCCGCCCTCATCCACCGCTCATCCTTCCTGCGAGCATGAGAACTCGTGCTGCATTGGTGGTCTGTCTGCTGTCATGCATACCGTGCCACAACGTGCATATTCGTAGATGGCCGTTTTTCTCCAGTGCGTGCTTAGAGAAAGAAGAGAGGGCTTAGAGAAAGAGGGTCTGCCGCCTTCCTTCCGTTCCTGCCTGCATCCTTCCTGTCTCCTGTCCCTCCTATCTGTTCCTTCCGTTTTTTTGTTTCTCATATTGCGGGCGCCTTCTGTTTTTGACTGTCCTCGCCACTTCCTTCTCCAAACTGCTCTTTCCCATAATTCTCTCGCAGCCAACCCTTGCTCCTTCCCCGGTAACCCTTCCTGGCTTGCTCACTCCAACAAGCCGTCAGCTTCCTCTCAGCCCCTGTTTTGTGGCTTGCATGCATTTGGGCTGGGCTGCTCTTACTCTCTGAAAGGCTCTCCCGTCCTCCGGACTGCCCTCCTGCCTCCTCAATTTCTCCTCCTTCTCCTCGCTTTTGCTCATCCTGTCTGCCTTTTTTTCTCTCCCTCCCTTTGTCTTTTGTGCTCTGGCCGTGTTTCATTCCCTCCTTTCCTTTCTCTCTCTGTTTTGCTGTCTCGTCGTTTTCAGTATTCTTTTCCCTCGTGTTTCTCTCTGGTCTGGTATCATCTGGATCTCCGGCGTCCGCGCGCCGTTCTCTTACCTCCGCCATCTTCTCTTCCTTTCTCTCGTCGTCGTCGTCGTCGTCGTCGGCACCGGCTTTGTCGGCACCCCCCCCCAATAACCACGATGCGGCTAACGTGGAGCCGACGTCTCGGTGCCTGGGCCGTCTTGGCCAGCTTTCTAACACTCTCGCACGCCGACCAAGGGACGCCGGCCAATGTGGACGTTGTCTTTCTTGCTGAGCTAGAAATCGGAGCGCATATCCTTGATCCGTCAAGTCAGACAATCTTCACTTTCACTGCCAGCGAAAGCATACAAGTGACTGGAGTCGCCTTGTGTAGCGGCACATCCGTGATCGCATCGGCCGCATCGACCACACCGACCATGTCGGACACGAAAGTCACCTCCATTACCACCACCGCTCCCACCACCACTACTACCTCTACCACTTCTGCCTCGAGTTCGCCAAACACGCCTGCTGCCACCCAGAGTGGTATGGCTGCGTTGACCACCTATTCCCACGCGAATATGGCGAGAAGCGTTCCCCCCATCGGCGGAAACATGCGCCAAGCCAGAGCTGAGTCGACGGACGGTTATTTTACTTGTACGTTTCTGTTTCCCTCCTTTCCTGTCCCAAAAACCTCTTTATTTCTCTCTAACAAACCGAGTCTCAATGACTAACAACACTGGGACAATCTATGTGAGCTCGGTCTGGGCATTGACCAACCTCAGTTCAGAGGCGCTGTACTTCCAGGTCGCCTGGACACTGCAGGTCGACGACAGCAGCCGGCATGGTGTCTCCAACAGCCGTAAATTTGCATTCCAGCAGGGCGGGAGCGACCCACAAGGAACTCTGTACTCGTTGGTATTGGCCACGACCCCGGCCTACCCCGAAACAACGTACGCCACTTCGGCCACCAATACCAAGGCCTCAGCGACAACCAAGACGGCCGCGTCGTCTACTAGCGCGACGTCTGGTGCACCCTCCGATTCCGGCGCTGCTGGGAACTCGACGGTATCGGCCACATCAAAGAGCAAGAAGAGCAATGGCCTGAGTGGCGGGGCCATTGCCGGCATTGTCATTGGCATTGTTGCAGCCGTGCTCATTATTGCGGGCGCTCTGCTGTGCTACATGCGCCTCTTGATACGCCCACCTTATCGCCGCCGCCCCGGCAGCGAGCAGATGGGCCTCCAGATCGGCTATGTCTCGGCGCCGGCGGGCGAGAAGGACGGCATGGTCGACGGCAACGGGTCGGGGCCGAGGTTTGGCAACAGCATCATTTTGGGCGGCCACAGCCCCTACTCGGACGACGACGGCGCTGGTGGTGTTGGTGCTGCTTCCGCCGCCGCCGCCGCCGACGCCGCCGCCACCGCTGGCCAAGCACGCACCATCGACCCATCCTCGCCAGCGACAACGGCGCGCGCAGTCGACCTGCCCAGTCCCACCCTGTCCGCCGTGACAGCAACCGCCCCGTCTGTCTCGGTCGGAGCAGCGGCCCCGGCCCCGGCCTCGGCTTTAGCTTCGGCTTCTCCGGCAGCGCCGGCCGTGGTCACACCAATGCCGATTGTGTCGGGCCAGGTGGCGGCTCTCATTGAAGACGACATGACGCCCGAAGACGTGGCCCGCTTGGCTGCCGAGGAGCAGGAGATAGACGCCGCAATCGAGAACGATATGCGGAAGCGCGGACAGGCGTAATGGCGCAGCAGATGAGCAGAGCGCGGGGGTCAGAAAAGCAGCAGTCCGGGTTGAATCGTGTTTTTCAGAGCAAGTTGGATTGCAGTCGAGTCGCCATTTCTATTATTTATCGCGGCACTTTTTGCTGTTTGTTTGTCTCGTTTTTCTTGTGGAAAAAAGTCTTTTCCATGCAAATATACCGTCTCCTATTTGTTTAGTATTTACTGTACTCTTCTCGGGATCACGCATGTCACATATATATGCAGCATCTCTGATTTTGAAAGTAATAATTCATCAACGTTTATTCATTATCATTATCATAACTAATGACCAAATGTACCTGACACAAATGTTAGCATCCTGCGTCTGCAAAGCAATCCGACGTGAAACCGCAGCAATGTAGATTGAGAAACAGCATAATCAGGCTGCAGACAAGATGGTTAGCATGTGTCTTTGTTTGAGATACCCCGTCTTCCTCTCCCGAGAGAGAGACCGTCGACAGAAGAATGCCAGAGAATAGGGACGAAAGTACCTCATTAAATCAGATTTGGTGTTTGTGTTCATCTCCCGGCCTGAGGCAACAGGATCAAACAGTGTGAATAAACATATCATCACTTTATGCATCCCCGAGGCCGAAAACTTTCCCGGCCACGAGGCGAATCTCTTTTTTGGACGGCACCCTCTGCAACGACGCGGAGGACGGGGTACAGACGACAACATGCAACACGGCGGTGCAGAAATGGGAAGGGGATGGGAGAGAGGGAGATGTACCTGTCGAGCGTTAGTGGACAAGTCCTTTTTTGTGTAAAAAGGAGTGACGCCGATTTTGCACAAGGCAAAAAAAAGAGAGAAAATAAAAAGCAAGGATCTGCTGTGGCAGGATTCTCAGGTGACGAGATCTCATCAAGAAGTCCCCGGCATGCCTCTCGCCCAACAAGGTTTGTACGTCCTCGCTTTGGTACAGGCGAGAAACAACCGAGGGTTCGATATGTCCGCCCGTTCGTTCAAATTTCATCAGAGTGCCACAGGGCCCGGGTGGGTTCAGAAGTTGGGTGTCGTCGTGTAATATTGTATGTACCTGATGCATGTTAGCAAAATGCCTTTTCTCGCGAATCATTGTGAACAAAACAAAACGTGTGAGTTGAGAAAGGATATCAGACAAGGCTGAAACAAAATAGAGTTTCCACATGTGATCTTCGGCAAGAGGAATTCCTAGATTTGGTATTTGTTGTCATCACTTAGGGGACGAGCACCTCGTGAGGGTCGTATTGTGTGTGTTGTGTGCTGTGCAGTGCAAGAGAGAAAAAGCAAGTCTTACCTTTTGAGAAAGAGCTACCGCTCTACGGCGGTAGCAGGTGCGCAGCCCACCATATCTGACTGCAGCACCAAGTCGAAGCAATGAAGCAACGAAAGAAGCCCAACGCGACTGACGGGATAGATGTTAGCTCGTGTCCCTATCCACCAACGACAGGGCCAAAGAAGAGAACGAAGGCGCGGTCTGTCTGTTGCTCAGAGAAATAAATCTAGTAAAAGATTTGTCGTCCCCATGGCTGAGTAAGATTTGGATTGTTCAATAATAAAAACATCACTGAACAGACAGACCGCATTCGGTTCATCTCAGAAGGCCGGGCAGGCGAGGTGAGACGGGAACATGAAAAGAACATACCCTGCGCGTTGTGGTCGGCGAGAGCACGGCGTGCCTCGCGTATGGGGGAGAGGAGGAGGAAAAGCAAAAAATTTTGGATGCTGCAGAGAAAAAAAGGTTGGAAACATATAGCATCTGCGGAGAAACATTAGTGCGAGAGTGGAGCCAATCGGAGCACGGGTCGTTGCAAATTCGAGACAACGCTCTTCACCGCCCGCTTAGTCATTTTGCCACTCTGGCTGATTATGTCAGCCGTCATGCAAAAAGCAAAAAAGTACGGAGTACACCGTCCGTTCTGTACGTACACCGCAAACAAAGAGAAGAGGGAGCCTGGAACTAGTGCGGTGCGGCACTGCCGCGCCCCTGCAGCGCCGGCAATTCAGGCGCCAACGTCATACTCGTACACGGCAGTTTCCCGTAAGTTCCCGTTGTGGTGGCCTCCCGTCTAAGTGGCCGGTCCTGCCTGCCGTGTCTGACCTATTTTACTTCCTTCCTTTCCTTCCTTCTTTTTTTCCTTCTTTTTTTCCTTCTTTTTCTTTTCCTTTTTTTTCTTTCCTTCCCTTTTCTCATGCATTTTCGCATTTCGGGCTTACTCGTCCTCGAATAAGAACAACCACTCACCCACCATGGCACCCTCCGCAGGCATCTGGGCCCCCATGGCCCAGCGTGTCCTACGGCAGGTGCTCACCGCCGGGGCCAAAGCAGCCAAGGTGCTCCGCACCCAGGTTGCTGGGGCCTCCTCGCACGGCAAGCTCGAGCCCATTCCCGTTCGGTCTGTGGGCAGCCACCCCCGCCAGCCGATCCACCCGCTCGCCCTCCGCCGCCAGCTCAAGAACAGCGGCTCGCGCTGGTACTCGTCCGCCCAGTCGTCGGTGCGCCGCTTTTTCAGTAGTGCCACGTCGTCGGCCCCAACCCCCGCGCGCTATGTCGACCGCGTGGCTTTCCTCAAGACCAGCATCGGCTCGCACGCCGTCTGGAAGGCGTCGGGCCGTGCGCCCTTTGCGTCGACGCTGCGGCCCAACCTGACCGGCGGCGCCCTGCCTCGCACGGCCGGCGGCTACGCTCTGGGTGGCGGCGCCGGTCGCGCGGGAGGAGCACGCTACTTTTCACACACGCCTGCGGCACCGGCCCAGGTCGTGCAGAACGTGTCGCAGGCCATGCGCGCCTTTTGGCTGTCGGGCAAGCGTGCGCGGTTTGACGGCACGGACGCGCACGGGCGCCCCTGCTACAAGGCCATCAGCGCCCTCGAGGAGGAGACGGCGCGCAAGCTCAAGGTCCCGGCCATGCCCAAGCTGGCGCCCGGCGCGTTCGTTGACTTTCCGCTCAACCCCACCATCACGGCGCTGGCTGGTGCTTCCGCAGGTGCTGCTGCTGCTGCTGCTGCTGCTGCTGCTGCTGCTGCTGCGCCCCAGTCCTCCTACAAGGCTGCCGCGGCGACTGCCTTTGGCAACACCACGGCGCCGGCCACGACGCTCGGCACCGAGGGCTTCCTCGACGTGCTCAACGTCGACTTTGCCCGGGCCCTCAAGGAGCTGAGCGCCATCATGAACGACCTGCGACGGCTCGCGGCCCTCGGCGACCTGCCCGTGCTGCTGCTGCACGACCATGCTAACGGTGGCGGGTCGTCTCTGCGTGTGCGGTTCCCCGGCGTGGACGCTCTGACGGTCGACCGGCTCTGCGAGGACCTGGGCATTACGCGCGGCATTGTCGGTCAGGACCCCGGGCTCGACGCGGCCATGGGCTCGCACACGGCGCTCAAGTTCCCCTTTGCGCCGGGTGCGTCACCTGATGACGACCTGCTGCTGCACGAGTGCGCCCTGACGTCGCCCGGCGGCTCGCTGCGGTCGCACCAGTCACAGTCATCAACGCTGTCTGAGATCGTCGAGGACGAGTTCCTGTCGGACGAAGAGTCGGAGGACGATGTGTACGAGGCGTACTTTGCCGCGACGCGCAGCGCGAACCCGTGGCTGTCGGTGGTGCCCAGCTCGTCGGGCGGCTCGGGCGTGGACATTGGCCTGGACCTGTCCGAGGAGGAAGAAGAAGAGGGATACGAGAGCATGTCGCCGCCGGTGCCAGTGAGCTCGAGCGGCGCAGACTCGCAGGCGTACGAGGGTCTGGAGGGCGTCTACCGGTTCCTGGAAGAGTGTGACCGGGTGCAGGGGCGTTTCTGATGCAGCGATGATGGATTACGACTGATATGTTTTTTTTTTTTCATGATTTTTACTTTCCTTTGTTTGTTATTGCACCCACCAGATTGGACACCTTTGGATTCCCCTTGAATTTGCCAACATCCGCCCTGATTAGCAGGGCTGGCACGTTGTTTACACGTCTTACATACGAGTAAAGATACTGATAAATTGCGCCACCGTTGCACCACCGTGAGATGTCATCAGATACTGTACTCCATTTAGCGTCGGTCCCAGCCTAGGCCCAGCTTCTCCGCATTCTCTCCGCATCGCCGCTTGGGGATGTCTCCCGATTACTCGTAATATAGGCACCTCCGCAACGGCTTTCCCCGCCCTTTGAGCCTCGGCACATCTGCCCTTATATAGGCGCGTTGCCTTTTCTCTCTTTATTTTGCTGAACGCTTGCATCGCAATTCACGCCCAACAGCATCTGCCATCATGTCTGGTCCCGGCGCTGGCTTCGAGTACCCCCCCACGCCCGTGTCGTGGCTGCAGCGCGACGTGCTGCTCTTTGCCAACTCCATTGGCTGCGACGCCAGCGAGCTGCACTTTCTCTATGTGAGTGGGCGTCGTTCCTTCTTTTGTTGAGTGCTTACTAATATCACAGGAACTGCATCCCAAGTTTGCCGTCTTCCCGACCTACCCGATCATCCTGCGTACGTTATTCTGATCCCGGTCCTGTCTACTTCTGATCTTACTCTGACTGACCCCCGCCAGCCTTCAAGAAAACCTCCCAGGAAGTGGTTGACTTCTACGCCGACAGCAAGGCCGTCAAGATCCCGCGCGTGCCCGACTTCGACGCGCGCCGCGTCCTCGACGGCCAGCGCCGGATGCGTTTCCTCAAGCCGCTGCCCACGACGTCGGCGGGCCGCGCGTTTGAGCTGCGCACCACGGTGCTGGGCGTCTACGACAAGGGCCGCCCCGGGTCGGTGGTCGAGACGCAGACGGACCTCGTCGACACGGCGACGGGCGACGTCTACGCGCAGGCCATTGGCTCGGGCTTTTACGTCGGCCAGGGCAACTGGGGCGGACCAAAAGGTCCAGCCACGGTCAACTACCCGCCGCCGCCGTCGCGGCGCAGTACGCCCGACGTGACATTCGCCGACCAAACGTCCGACACGACGGCGCTGCTGTACCGGCTCAACGGCGACTACAACCCGCTGCACGCGACGCCCGAACCCGGCGTGCAGATGGGGTTCGGCGGGCCCATCCTGCACGGGCTCTACTCGTTCAACTCGACGGCGCACCTGCTGCTCAAGAGCCTGGGCGGCAGCGACCCGGCCAACCTGCGCGAGTACCAGGCGCGGTTTGTGAGTCCGGTGCGGCCGGGCGACAAGCTGGTGACGTCGGTGTGGCGCATGGGGCAGTTTGACGGCGACGGGTTCGAGGAGGTGCGCTTCGAGACGGTCGTCGAGGGCGGCAAGGTGTGTCTGAGCAATGGGCGGGCATTCATCAAGACGGTGGATGACAAGAGCAAGCTGTAGGGGGGGGGGGTTGCATTTAAGGTGAAGTACACGTGACGATTAAAACTTAATGCAACTTTAATGGCTAAATTGTGGTGATGTTTCCCCACTGCATCCAGTCTGTGATGACGGTAAGATGTTGACGACAGCGGATTGTTTATTATTGTATGTTTTTAGTATTTGGTTTGGAGAAGTATTTTTTTTTTCAAGTAATTCTCAGAAATATTTTTGTTGTATTCCATTTTCCCGCAATTTTGTTCATTGCATCTTCTTATTTCATCCGCCAGTTGCCTGATATTTGTTCCCACCTCGACTGCTTACTAATTCAATCTCATCGCAACAACCACACACCAAACAATGCCTACCCCAACAATACCCGTCGTCGGCCAGCGCCTCTCCTACGACGGCGCGCTGTGCACCGTCCGCTATGTCGGCGAGGTCGCCGGCACGGCGTCGGGCGGCACGTGGCTGGGCGTCGAGTGGGACGACCCGACGCGTGGCAAGCACGACGGCGTGCACAAGGGCGTGCGGTACTTTCGCTGCCGCCGCGGCGCCGGTGCCGACAGCCGGGCGGCCTCGTTTGTGCGGCCGACGCGCCCGGCCGACGCGCCGCGCACGTTTCTCGAGGCCGTGCGGGACAAGTACGCCGACGTGCGGGAGGACGCGGCCCTTGCTCAGACGAAGGCCAGCAGCAGCAGCAGCAGCAGCAGCAGCAAGGTCGTCGTCATCTCCGGCAAGGTGGCCGAGGAGGTGGGCTTCGACAAGGTGCGGCGGCAGCTGGCGCAGCTCGAGACGCTCAAGGTGGTGCTGCTCGACGGCATGTGCGTGCTGTGGGCTGGCGACAAGTCGCGGGACGGCGGCGACGGCCCGTCGACAGCAACCATTGGCGACGTGTGTCCCAGCATCACCGAGCTGGACCTGAGCCGCAACCTGTTCACGACGTTTGCGACGGTGGTCGACATTTGCCGCGAGCTGCCGCACCTGCAGAACCTGCGCATCAACGGGAACCGCTTTATAAATATTACTACTGCTCTGGACGAGGCCGCGATCCACGACGTGCGCGCCGTGTTTGGCGGCGTCAAGGAGCTCGGCATCGGCGAGACGCTGCTGTCGTGGGCGGAGATTGGCCAGCTGACGGCGTGCTTCCCGGCGCTCACGACGCTGACGGCTGGCACCAACCAGCTGGCGCGGCTGACGCCGGCGCTGTCGTCGGTGTCCGTCCTATCGACGCTGCCGGCGACGCTGACGACGCTCAACCTCGAGTTCAACGACTTTACGGCGCTGTCAGACCTTGCGAGCCTGGCCGAGCTGCGCGTGCTGCGCAGCCTGCACCTCAAGGGCTGCAACATTTCGCAGGTTGTTGCAGCGGCAGAGACAACGGCAGAGACAACGGCAGAGACAGCCGCGCCCCGGTTCGCCCCCTCGGTCCAGTACCTCGACCTCTCCTACAACCGCGTGGCCTCGTGGGCGTTCATCGACGCCCTGCCCGAGGTGTTCCCCGGCATCAGCGCCCTCCGCTTCTCGCACAACCCCATCTACAACAGTCCGTACATGGACCTCGACTCGGAGGTTGCGGCTGCCACTTCGAACACTACGAACACCACTACCAACAACACAGCATCCACAGAAGAGTCGTACATGATCGCCGTCGGCCGGCTCGGCACGCTCAAGGTGCTCAACTTTAGCAACATCTCGCCGACCGACCGGTCCAATGCGGAAATGTTTTACCTGTCGCGCATTGCCAAGCAGCTGGCGGCGACGACGGCCGGCAGCCCCGGCGAGGCGGCCGTGCTGGCGCGCCACCGCCGGTACGCGGAGCTGTGCGCGCTGTACGGCGAGCCGGCGGTGGTGCGGCGCACAGAGGCGATCAACCCGGCGTTTCTGGAGGCGCGGCTGATCACGGTGGACTTTGTGCGGGCGGGGCCGAACAACAAGGAAAAGGAAAAGGAAAATAGCAAAGTGCAGGTGCAGGTGCCTAAGTCGTTTGACATGTATGCGGTCAAGAGCCTGGCGGGCCGGCTGTTTGGGGCGTCGCCGCAGACGCTGCGGCTTGTGTGGGAGACGGGCGAATGGGACCCGGTCGGCGGCGAGGAGGAGGAGGAGGATGAAGATGAAGATGAAGAGGAAGACGAAGAGGAAGACGAAGAGGAAGAAGAGGAGGCAGAAGCAGAGGACAAGCCAAAGACCGCAGACGCAGAGGCTGGCGACACCTCTTCGGCCCCCGGACGGTGGATCAAGCGAGAGGTCGAGCTCAAGGGCAGCCCGCGGCAGTTTGGCTTCTGCGTCGACGGCATGGAAGCCACGGTGCGTGTCGAGGTCAGAGCTTAGAGCTGTGTCCGCCATGTCAGCTCATAGTCAAAGCCAAACAGGTCAAACAAGTCAAACAAGTCAAAACAAGAGAGATATGACAAAGGCGACACTGACACACCATTCACGTGCATTCTCTCTGATTCCAAAAGGCCAATAGCAACATATCAGACGGGTCTTTGCGTCAACTATATAACAGAAGAAATTCATTTAAAAGCGTTTGCTCTGTACTTGTTCTTCTTTACTTCTGCCCCTCCCCTCCACCCGTCACGATGCCGAGCATCTTCTACTATGTTGTTCGCCAGAGCTCCGACACCGCCCAGGAGCGCCTCGTGCCCATGGTCCCCATGGACCAGCTGCCCGACTGGCTCGAGATTGTCGGCGTGCCGCGCGAGCTGCCGGCCGAGCACGCCGCCAAGATGACGGCGCTGCTTGACCTCGGCCGCGGCGACGAGGCGTCCGACGGCACGTTCCAGGTCCGGCTGCGGGCGGGGATGGGTAACGCGGGTGAGGCCGCCGATGAAGTCGCCAATAAGATCACCGAAGAAGAGGTCACTGGCAAAGTTACCGGTAAAGTGACGGAGGAGACGACTCCGGAAGCCCGCGAGCAGAAAAAGACGGCAAACGAAACCGGGCCGTGCCAGCAGACGACCGACACTACGGCCTCCCCTGCGCCGCCCGACGATACCGCGTCAGCTGCTACCACCACCGTCATCGCCGCCGTGCCCCCCGCCGTGCCCCCCGCTGTGCCCGACGACGCACCAAACGACGACGACAAGCCGTGTGCCAAGGAGGCACCGGCTCTCCGCACCGCCAACCGCACGACGACGACGACGACGGCAGCAACACCCGACAAACCCACGACGACGAGCCCGACCAAGAAAGCGCCAGCCCGTGCCCGCAGTAGCAACCCGAGCAAGGCCGCCGACGTGCTGCCCTGCAAATACTGGTGCCACCACGGCTGGTGGTAGGTCCCCCCCCCTTTTTTTTTTTGAATTATGCACATACTCACTACCAGCGGCTTCGCTGATCGGTGCCGATTTGCCCACGTCATGCCCCTGACGCGCGCCAGCCTCCGGGCCGTCGACCTCGACGAGCTGCCCCCGTGGTATATCGCCAAGAAGCAGAAAGTGCCACCGGCGGACCCCCGCACCGAGCCGCTTCCGTGGAAGACGTCGGATAATATGAATATGAATACGACCGTCAGGCCCAATGCAGCCCCGTCCTCCTCGCATTCCACGCCAGCGCGAGCCAGAACGCGCAACAACACCACTAGAGCCACAGCGTCCAGCAGCGCTCGCAAGCCTGGACGCGAAGTGAAGCATCCTTCTCCGGCTGCTGCGGTGGAAGACCTTATTGACTTGTCGTGAGGGTTGACTACAGCGTATAGCTACGGATTACTAAAAATTATTCAGTCCCCATAAGAGACACATTATCAAGCGGTGGTATTTGACAATCAAAATATGACACAGGCGATAGCGACAATATTATTAAGCTGTCAAACTACACGGTCATGCCGTTTGTCGTTTCAGCGGGAGTTTATTACAGCGAGTGCAAGAACAGACAACCAGAACAAACAAAAGTAGCGGACAGTGAAAACAGAAAAGTAATACATATTATGACAGGCCGCAAAAGGCAGTGTCTGAGGACGGGAGAGCGTAGAGAGAACAGCTGGAGATGCAATCAAATCTCTGAAAATCAAAACAGACATGCCCGATACATGCCAACATGATACCGCTTAAGCGCACTTGACGGAGATACAGCACACATAGACACACTTGTATATCATGAAAGAAAATCCCAAAGACAAGCAGACAAAAAAGACAAGCAAATAATCAATATATCACAACGAAAATATCAGTAATCACACTCGGTGGTGCGGACAGAGGCCCTGCAAGTGGTTAGCAATACCGACATTCATCGGGCAGTGACTGGGAAGACCTACCGACACCGCATCCGTTCTGGGCGCCGAGAGCCCCGCGTATCGTCATCCGAGCCGGACGACACCTCACACTCGACCAGACGAGTGTACTCCTTCACACTGATGGTGTTGGCGCGGGCTGACTCGCCGCCGCCGTTGTCGTCGTCGTCGTCACTGCCGCTGTCACTGCCACTGCCACTGCCGTCGTACTCCTCCACCTCCATCGTCGACATCGATCGGTGACTTCTCGGGATCTGGTCCATGATCGAGGCAGATGCCGGCCTGCTCGACCGGAACGACGCGTGCCGAGATTCGTGACCCAGCTCCTCTGCCAGTGCGTTCTCCCACATGACGACAGGGGACACGTCAGAAGAGTCGACGCAGTAGTTGCCGGGTTCCCCATCGTCATCGTCGTGGTCGCTCTCGCAGTCGTTGACTTCGGCCTCGTCATCATAGTATGCATCACTGCCTGGCCAGTCACGGAAGATGCGCGCATACATGGCCGCGTCCTCGTCACGGCGGTAGTCACTGCTGTACACGGGCACCTTGTCATAGAAGCGTCGGAAGCCGCCGTCGTCCGTTGCCGCGTCGTGGTGGGATGAGGCCATGAGCGGAGTCGACGAGCCAAACAGCTTGTCAAAGTCATACGGCGGTGTTTCCTTGACGTACTCGTCTTCACCGCCGGGGCCCTCGTCCTCCGGCATGACCGGGCCGTCCGGGACAAAATGGCAGGAATAGTCCTCCGCCAGATCGTCCTCTACTGCACCGGACGGCGACCGCTGAGAGGGGCCCCAATAGTGTTGGTTGGCGTCTTCATCGTCGTGCAGCTCCGAAGGGATCGTCGGACTGACAGTGTGCACACTAAAGGTGCGAGGCTCCTCGTTGAGGACATACTGACTGCGAGGCAAGGGGTCTTGCCCCGGACAGTCAGGGATGTCGTGGGAGGACGGCTGGCATGGCGAGGCCGAGCGAGTAGTGGCATCGTCGTCCACCTCGGCCTGCGCCATGGCAGCGAAGTTATGGTCGTCTTGCACTCCGGCAGACGGTGTTGGGGAAGCCTGCTGTTGCTGCTCAGTGTCTAGACTCAGAGGGGGGATGTTGCGAGTTTCTTGAGCACTGGTCTCGTCCTCGACCAGCTGGGAACCTTCCACCGGAGCAGCCTCTCCTTGTGACGTGGGAATGCTGGCAGACACGTCACCAGACGCCGAGGGAGACACCTCACTGTGATCAATGGGTTTACTGCATTTACTGCAGCACACAGGAGCAGCAGGAGGCGTCGCACTCGCGTTCGGCATGGTCTCTTCCTGGGATGCGGCGGCATTTGTAACCTCTGCCTCTGAGACTAGACTGTGGACAGACGCCTCACTGTCAGAGTCCACAATAGACTCGACAGTCGGGGGCTGGTAGCCACGCGTCTCCTTGTCACAGCTCTTCAGAGTTGACACACTGGACGCCACAGGCGGATAGCGCGGTGAAGGGGGGGTTGCGCGCCGGCGCGAGCTTCGCTCAGATCTGCTCTTGACTTGTTTGGCCTCTGATCGGGACTCTCTGGATGCTAGTCGTCTCTCCGACACACTGGGCGGTGTTGCAGGGCGCCTGCTCCGGTAGTTCTTCTTTGTAATGGTGGAGATTGACCCAGACTCATCGCTGTGATGCAAGTATTGATCCTCAGATCCCTGACAGGAGGTTAGCATCCATCAGTTATAACTGAGAGAAGAAGAAACGCAAACTAACAGTTAGGCTTTCCGCATCGTGGTCATCTGGCTTGCTGGAACGGGCCGTCGTGATACTCTAGATGAAAGACAAGGATGAGTATGTGTTCAAGAACGGCATATGGGGTCGTCACTTACCGGGGCATTCATGTCATTGCCATTGAACCCATCTCCTGTTGCTTCCTATTCATCAGGGATGGACTCATCTGGGCTGCGACACTTTCGGCAAAAGTTCATGAGAGATTTTCTTCCACGATGGAATGGGTTGGCTCTTTGAAAAGCCTCTGACCGGACACGACCACAGCCATAGCAAATATGCAAGCGCAGCTGCTGGGACAGATCCGAGCAGCGGTTAAACATACGCAGCAATGAAGGGGGCTGGAGAGACTCGTCAAGTGCGCTCGGCCGTCTCTTGTCGCTGTGGCTTCTGTCTCTCGTGTGGTCAGTCCGTGAATGGTGACGGGGACGGTGATGGGACCGGCGAGAGGCCTCATCTGAGTGGTGGTGGCGGCGACTGCTTTGCGTTGGGGGTTCGTTCTCACGCATAGACGAGCGAGCCAAAGACCTGGAAGACAGAGGATAGGCCGGGCTGGCGTGGTCTTTGGCGGCCGACGGCCGGGATGCAGACACCTGTGCAGCTGTGAACTGAGCTTGATTTGGATGGGCCCGAGGTGTGATGGGGACCTGCTCGGGTACTGAACACGGCATCGGACGCCAAGAAATTCCTGCTTGCTGCTGCCAAGAACTCATGTCGGGTGACGGGACAGGGTAGCCGGGGGACGCGTACGGAGCTTGGTACGGCGGCATCGCGGCAGATGTGAGTACAGTAGGACCTGGACCCATGTGTCCAAGGTTGCCAAGGATGTTCTCGCCTGCACCAGTACGGATGTCCTGAGGATGACGCTGGACATGTTGGCCGGGCTGGAGAAAATACATCTGGGCTAGGGTGTTCGAGAGAGGAAACGAAGCGCTCGCGGTCATGGGCGTTGTAGCCATTCTCTCTCTTCGTCTCTCGTAGGGCACGTTTTCGTAGCCTGTGTTGCTGCGAACATAGCTTGGAACCGATGGATTGGTGCGCCCATCATCTGCTGCACAAACAGGCCGCGCAGGCGATCTGGAGTCTGAGCGGGCTCTCCGTGGACGAATGCCGATGAGGTTCAAGACAATATCCGAGGCACGCGAACCACGTCCACCAGACTCGCAAGATCGTGAGACCCCAGACGAAGAGCGCGAGAGCCCTGGAGTGTCCCTGGACCGGCGAGACTCGGAAGACGACGAGTGGTGGCTCGACTGCTGTCTGCTGGCTCTTCTATGTTCGCGAGCCGTAGAACGAGGCGGATCACTTGAGCGGTTAGAGGGATTGACAATTGAAGCAAATCGAGTTGGTTTACTTACTCGTCACGCCGCGATCGTCCGTGGGAAGGCATCTCGGTGGTGAGAGAACGGAAATACAGTCGGTGGATGGATGATGGACGACGAGGGTTGGTGAAGTGGTCCTATCGAGAAAAGAAGAGGAAGAAGGGAAGATAGGACGAGGAGGACAAGGAGGGGGAGGAGGAGGAGGAGAAGAAAAAGGAGAAGGAGGAGGAGGAAGAGGAGGAAGAGGAGGAGGAAGAGGGGGAGGAAGAGGGAGAGGAAGAGGGAGAGGAAGAGGGAGAGGAAGAGGTGAGAAGTGAAGTCAAGGAGAGGTGAGGTAGAGGTGAAGGTAGAAAATGAGGGAGAAGAGGAGGGAGAAGAGAGGAGAAGACAAGGTAGGAGAGACAGGAAGAAAGGACAGGAGAAAAGGAAGGAGAGACAGGAAGAAAGGATAGAAGAAAGGAAGGAGGAGTAGCGTATTGTTGAGGTGTTTGCATGCTACAAGATAGGAAGGGACGATGGTCGCTCCTTCCTTCTTCATCGAGCTGTTACACAACCACTCGGTAGCCGGTCGAGGCCGGGCAGGAACGCCGCAAAACAGCAACATCCTCAACACATAAATTAGTAATCAGTCATCACAGGCTCAATAGAAAGAGAAAACTGTTTTAAAAAAAGAGACTTGCATTGGAAATAAAACAGTAATCATGGACGCCGCACGACGGGGATATGCGTTCCCCCCTTTGAGTTTTTGAAATGGATCTTCTATACACACAGACGTACCCTTTTTGTCTGCTCAGAACACAACTATACTGGACTTCCCGGCTGTCTAGGGAAATAACAAAAGAAAAAGAGAAACAAAACAAAAATAAAAACAAATATAGCAACAGGAAAAATCTCTTACACTACATTTCTACCCACCATAGAGCTGGATGAGCGTCGTCTGATGATAGAAAACCAACGCTCCATCTAGTCCAGGCGCAGAGTGCGCGGACCCTTGCTGCGCTTGATGGCCTTCTTCTTGTGGCCCTGCTCAAACGCAGCCACGGCGGCATGGTCGCGGCTGATGTTGTCCAGGTCCTTGACCTTGTAGATGCGGATGATCCAGTTCTCAGACGTGTACGCCTCCTCCAGCGTGTTCAGCGTGGGGCTCTTGTCGGGCAGCTTGGAGCCACGCACGCGGTCCATGGCCTGGCCGGGCGGGAACATGGTCTGGTAGTTGTAGTACGACATCTTGTACATCAGGCTGTTCTTCATCGTCTCCGTGGCCTGGTCGTCGACCCGGTACTCGCCGCGGTCCGTGAAGAAGTTGCGCTCCTTGACCTCGTCCGGCCAGATGCCCTCGGCAATGCGCACCATCCACAGGAACTTGTTGATGTCGTCGCCCGAGTAGCCCAGGAGACCGCCAAAGACCACCAGCACGTAGTCGACCTCGTGCTGGCGCATGATCGGGTAGCTGACCTCCTCGCGCGAGCTCATCGCCTTGCCCACCGTCGCAATGTGCGTGTTGTTCCATGTGTTGTTGTCCACCAGCGTCGGCCGGTCCGCCATGCCACCAATCTGGTAGCCGTAGTCCCACCACGACATGATCTTGGCGTCCTCGGCCGTGTTCTGGCGCAGCCACTGGTACGCCTCGCGGTAGTCGTCGATGATGTGCTGGCTGCCGTCCGGCATGCGGCTGGCAAGCACAACGGAGGGCGACGAGTACGCGTTCGACGTCACCCACGTGCAGTGCGTCACAAACATGGCCAGGTACACCGTGATGCAGCCAGTCGTAAAGGTCTTGGACAGGAACGAGTACACACCGACGACGGGGCGCTTGGTCGACCGGAGGCCAGCCTTGCCGGGCGCCGACTTCTTGTCCGCTGCCTCCTCGGCCGCAATGGCCGCATCCGCATCCGGCGTGTTGATGTTGAGGTACGTGTCCAGCAGCGACGACACAGTCATGGCCGCAGCCACACAGACGACGGGGGTCAGCGTCAGCATGAGACGGACCATGACACCGGCAAAGTAGCTGCCAAACAGGGCGTACACGACAATGAAGACGTGCTCGTCGGCGAGCTCCTGGAAGCACAGGTAGACACCGGCAGGGAACAGCCAGATCAGGAAGTTGAGGTCGAAGAAGAAGGCCGGCCACGCCGTCGGCTGGTGCTCCGACACGGATGCGATGATGGGGATGTGGATCTTGGCGTAGCTCGTGTCCCACAGCGAGTAGAAGCGACCGTTCCAGGGAGCAATGTAGCCAGCCGACGTGGCAATGACCAGGCTGGCAAGGCCGACGACAAACACGGTGCCGGCCGAGATCAGCAGGAAGCTCTGGAACTGGCGGCCGGGCACGGCAGAGCGCACGTAGTCGAGGAAGGCCAGGAGCTGCAGGAAGCCAAAGATGCCGAGCGCCGGCATGTGCTCGCTGGTGCGCACCGGCAGGAAACCGACAAAGGGAATCTGCATGGCAGCCACGGTGCCGAGCGCATACCACGTCGTGTACGCCACGTACAGGCGAGTGCTGTAGCGGCCCATGCAGATCAGCACAAACGCATGCAGAGGCAGCAGACAGGTGATGAAGGCGTAGCCACCCCACGAGGCCACCATGTAGCCGTAGAACAGGGCGCACAGGGCGCCCCAGAGCATGGAGCCCAGCTTCAGCGCCTTGATCCACAGGTAAAAGGTAAAGACCAGGAGGAAGATGGCAATGGCCTCGTTGTCGTAACTGCCAGCAACGGAACGCGAGATGTAGCCGGGCGTGATGCCCATAAAGGCAGCGGCAAGAAGACCAGCCGAGGGCGAGGTGGTCATCTCGTTGGTGAGCAGGTAGGCCGAGTACGCCGTCAGGCCGGAGAAGGCCGGGGCGAGCATGACGCAGACATTGCGGATGTCGACGGGGATGCTGAGGCTGCGGAGAGCGTGCCAGATGGCACCGCTGGTGACCATCAGGCCGGGGTAGAGCGTACCGCCGGTGACACGGCCCAGGGGGTACCAGGTGCGGTCGTCAAACCAATCCCAGAAGCTGTAGAAGCCATTGGCGACAAGGTATTTTGTTGCGCGGAAGTTGAACCAAGGATCGACTGCGAGAGAGGCAAAGTTAGCAGTGTTTCGACCAGGATGGCTTGGGAAACTAGAGCCGAGTGGACTTGGTTTGGATTGGGGCTTGGATACGCACATTCGTGGATGATACTTTCGAAACCTAGATGAAGAAATGAGGTTAGTATTACAACAGCTCAGGCGGGGAGACGAGCGACTGCAATGGGACACAGGACACAGAACACAGAATTGAACAGCCTGTTGGAGTTTCCCAATTACTGCAACTGTGTCCCAGTCGTTGCCGTGATCGTCGGCGTCGTCGTTGTCGTCGAGGCTGTCCGACTTACGGATGACCGAAAACAGACGGCTGGACACGGATGCAGCCGCAATGAGGAGCAGAATCGTCACGCGCAGAGACGAGCGTAGGCTCTTTGTCTTCTTGCCATCAGTAACCGGATTGGCCAAGGCTGGCGTCGCTGATGTCGACGCCATCGTGGCGGGCTGGTGGTGGTGATGGGGCTGAGCTGGAGATGCCTCAGTGGTGAGACATTGATCGCGCGAGGTCGAGGGAAAGGGGGGGGGGAGGAGAGCCGGAGGAGAACGAGGGACTAGAAAAAGAAAAAGGGGAAGAAAAAGCAAGACAAGAAGAGAAGTCCGTAGGGAAGGCACGGCCGAGGGACACTCAATATGGGAAGGAGGTGGTCGATGATGGGTTGCGCCTGCTAGATCCAGTCGTGGGCAAAAAGAAGAAGAGACGTTTCGCGGAGAGGACAGCTGGAGCTTCCCACCTGTGCTTGGGTTGGCTTGGCGTGGCAGCGTGAGGTGCTTTCCCCATATACACGCGGCTACCCTGAAACGGGTCAGTGATTGGTTGAATTGAGAAGAGCTGCGACCCACCTGCCGTTGCGAGTAAAGCGGCAGAAAGCGGGCGGTGAAACAGCCGTGCGCCATGATGACATAATACATCGATCTCACAGGTTCATGGTTGACTTCATCGTCCTGCCAAGTCGTTCAATGTCGCACAAGTAGAGAGAGCAGCAAGACAAAATAAACCAGATATGAAACATGAAACATGAAGCGGCAGCCTCGCCATATAATACGTTGATATCGCTCTCCTATTGTAGACCACATAGCCACTCCCCCCACCCCATCCCCCCCCTTACATAGTCGCAACACCGTCCATGCCATCTGCCTCGAGCTTGTTGACCAGCTTCTTCACGTTTGTCCACTCCTCGCTGCGCAGGTTCTCCTTGCCGCCCAGGTCCGGGCCGACCTCGAACACAGTCACCGTGCCCGCAATGCCACCCGTCGCCAGCCGCTTGCCCTCGCTCTTGTCCCACGCCACCTTGTTGAGGCTGTTGGCCAGCAACGACCGTCCGTCCTTGCGCTGCGTCGGGCTGATGCGAGCCACCGGCTCCTCCGTCTCCACCGTAATGTCCCACAGCTCCAGCCAGCCGGCGCCGTCGACCAGACTGAACACGCCCGGCTTCACGGGCGACCACGCGGCATCGTACACGACGTCCTCGCGCACAATGTCCAGCAGCGGACGCGCCTCGCCCGCCGACGGGCCTAGGGCACCGCCAGCTGCACCGTTGCGGCCACCAACACCGGTGCTGTTGCCGCCAACAATGGCGCTCGTCGCGGCGGGGGCCCTAACCTTCCACAGCTTCACGGACCAGTCCAGGCTTGACGACAGCACCAAGTCGCCCAGGTCGACGGGGCCGCGCGCCGGGTGGAAGTCCACGGAGAGCACGGGCGCTGCGTGGCCCTTGTAGCGGACCCGTGCATCGACGCCGGCCTTGGCGCCCGCGCGATCGTAGCGGTGGCACGGGTAGATGGTACCCTCCTCGCTGCCCACGAGGAAAAACGTCGGGTCGGCATGCGGGAAGGCCAGGCACGTCGGGGCCAGGTCGTCCACCTTGCAGGGCGGCGGCACCGTGAGCGACAAGAACTCCTGGGGCTGCGCCAGCATATTCTCCACCCAGCCGCAGACGACGCCGTCTGTGCTGCAGCTGATGATGTTGTTGGCGTTTTGCGTGCCGACGATATCGAGCGCATACACCGGGTGCGTGTGGCCAGAGCCGGTCAGGGGCGTCTTCTGCACGGGCGCCGAGCGCGCGCGCGTGTCCCAGACCAGCACCTGGCCGCTGTAGGTGCCACCAAAGATGAGGTTGGGGTTGAAGGGCGAGAAGCGCGCCGTCAAAATGTCTGATTGCGCGTGGAACACAAACTCGGGCCGGTCGTGCAGGTTTAAGCTCCAGACCTGCACGACGCCGTCCGGCTCGTGCGGAGCAGTCGGGTTCTTGGTGTAGGAGGCCAGCAGCAGGTCGGGGAACTTGGGCGAGAAGTCAATCGACGTGATCATGCGCTTCCGCGACCACTTCTCGTCGTAGAACTGGCGGATCTCCTTGACCTTTCGGCGGCCGCGGCCACCCACGTTGCCCTGCTCGTCCTCATCCTCGTTGTCGTATGCCTGCAGGGTGTAGTCTGTCAGGATGTCGTACTCGAGGTCGAGCGCCTTCTCAATGACCTTGGTGGACTTTTCCAAAAAGTCGACAAACTCGGTCGATGACGTGACGGCCTTGAGCTCTTCGTTTGTGAGCACGCGGGCCGGGTAGTTTGCTTTGGAGAGAAGCCCGCCCGACACCGGCAGACCATCGGGCCCCAGCTCGTTGGCAGCCAGGTGCTCTCTTGTCGCCTTGAGCTCCTCTTCGACTTCTTGCCGGATGTTCTTTCGCAGCTCCTCTTCGCGCTCCCGTTCTCGCCGGCTGAGCTTCTTGCCGGGCGTTGGTGGTGTTGGTTCTTCGTCCGAGTCGTAGGCGGTGCGGTTTTGGGTCGACGGAAGCGGGAGCAGGTCGTCGGTGGTCTGGACGCCCTTGCTGTAGGAAAAGACCTCCTTGACCGGTGACGGCGGGCATTCGTAGATGGTTGTGGTGGAGACGGTAGAGAGGACGAGTGGCTGAGGGGGCGCGGCGACATGGCTGATATGGGCGTATTCCGACGTCTCGTTGCTGAGTTCGCCGGCACTGAGCACGCTGTTGGGCCGGCTCCCGCGGTGGGCTGGCGACGCGGCGCCGCCGGCTGTTGTTGCTGTCGACCCAGGCCGGCTCTCGCCCACGAGGCTGTTGATCAGGGACTCGATCTCCCGACGGTCGGCCCGTCCAGGTATTGGCGAGATCAGCTGCGCGACAACGTTAGCAAGACACCCAAGTCTCTACCCCTTAGACGGCGACAGGGCAATGCTTACGTCTGGACCTATGCTCTGCCGCGATGCTGAAGCTTGTGTGCGGAGCTCTCTCTGGCGCTTCAGCTCGGCCAGCTTGGCCTTCTTCGCCAGGATTTCATCGCGCCGTTGCTGCATGGTTTCTGGTGTTTTGAGTATGTAGGGTGTCGTTTAAAAGAGTCTGCTCCGCCTCTGTGCATGCTCATCAACAGGAGCCCAACCAAATCCAGTCCCTTCAAACTGGCACGACCTGGTCCAGATTCCTCAGGGGGGGGGTGGGAGATGGAGAGGGGGCGAAGAAGCTCGTTTGCGCGGTAGAAGCTGGGAGGCGACTGTGTAGGCAGCCGTGCAGACTCGAAACTGGAGCAAGTACGGAGTAGTGGCAACGGGCTGCAGAAACTAAAGGCTGTGATATGGGCGCAAAAGAATGGTAGTCGTCGTGTGGCTTGATGCTGACAGTCGCTGTTGCATCGGCTTCCCCTGGACGGACTATCTTAGGCGCGTCGTTCGCGACACCGCTAGCAAATGCGGCAGTATGGTAATTGGTAATTAGCAGGTAGTTGACACTGTACGCTGTCTGAAGTACGGAGTACAGTGTGTATGTACAGGGATACAGCGACTCAGGTACACTAGACAAATTATGGTGGGGCATTATCAGGGACGGCGCACGACGAGTGTCGGTCTCACGTGACTGGTAATCTGACTGGGACGACCCCCCTATGGCTGAACTGCGAGAAATCCCGACAGGCAGCAACACAGAGGTCCGTGGCGGCTGGGAGGCGCTGCGTAGTCAGCAGGATTCTGAGCTAATATTCAGGCACATTTTCAGCGCGGCCCGCGAGGGACATAGTGCACTGGGCCGCTACGGAGCAGCAGCAAGAGAAACAGCCGGGCTCCAGAAAAATTAGGAAAGAGCGAAAAAACGACAGAAATCCGCCATTGACTAACCACAGCCAATTCCCGAAAAGCATCACATCGTCCCATCCTCCACTACTCCGTCCACCCCTTCTCCCACTCCGACCTCGATCGCGACAACAGCCACGGGCCCTCATTTCCGCGTCTTCTTCTCCGGGTTTTTCTTTCTCGTTCCGTCTTCACAACACCGCAACCATGTCTTCCAGCCCGATTGTCAACGTTAGTCCCATTGGTCCCTTGTTTTGCGAGAATTAAAAAGACGAGAGAAAAAAAACAGAAAGAAAAAGATGGAGAGCACGGCGACACGAGCTTCGGATGACGGGGGAAACGCGCTCCGTACCCCGTGGTCCGTTGCTGACGGATCGCACGACTTGGTTTCTCGCTGCCTTGTGCGTTTTTGGCCAGATGGGAAGCTCACTCTTATACCCCCCCCCTTACAGGTCCTTCGGTACTCGGCTCTTGGCCTGGGTGTCTTTTACGGCTTCACGCACCAGCGCAGCATCACCAACGCCGAGAAGGCGGCCGAGGCAAAGCGCGAGTATGAGCACAAGCAGAGCCTGATTGCAAAGGCCAAGGCGGAATACAGCAAGCTCAAGAACCCTGCACCAGCATCAGCATCTGGCGGCCGTAAGTCTCGGAGCACCGGCTCGCCGGCGCGGCCCCACCCCGGAGATCATCTCGGAGAGTGCAAGGCGGCACGATGGCTAACACGTACCCAACCAACAGTGAACCAGGACCCGCTGGACCCCAACTTCGACCTGGAGGCTTTCTTCGATGCCCTGGTGAAGCAGACGCCATAGACGGGGCACCACCCGGGCGAACGGCTATGGTGGGGGGATGAGGGGGGAATGCACGACGACACCGACGCCATTGACGCCATGACGAGCGATGCCACGACGACGACGCCGGATCTCGAACCGGGCACGACCTTGCGGTGTGGCGGCATGCATAATACAAGGAGAAAATGACTGGGGAGGGGTGCATGGCGAGAGGGGTTGGGTTGGCGTTGGCGAGGATCGCGTCGACGACACTGTTCTCGCTTCTTTGTTTTTCTGTTTATTGTTCGCGCTCTCTTTTCCGCATTTGTTTTATTCGTCTTCTTTGCTTTCCTTTGTCGTTCTGCTTGGCGATGCAAAAAGAGGGCAAACGAAAAAATAAAGAGACAGCATCTTGGCTTGGGCATTGGATATGGAGATGACGGACCGGGGCCTCCGGACATGGCTGTCGACAGCATCGTCAACGACTTCGGAACGACTCGAACGACACGACGGCCACGGCAGACGAGAGCACGCGAACCAGACACGGAACGGCGTCATGATATCTCGGCCACGGTACCGCATCGGCACCGTCCCCCACCTCGTCCGACTGTCCGTTGGACTGCCGTCTGCCAAACCGCTTGTCGAGTCGGACAGCACGACACCGAACATTGTTAAGCTTCATCTTCCCTTACCTAGCCTCGATCTGCACTGTATATGTGTACAATATTAAATCTAGACGGACGGTTGGCATTAGCGGTTGAACGCATGCGGTACTTTATGGGCGATGCAGTGACCCTAGGCGATGCAATGAAACTTGTATGATACTAGACAACGCGTGATTCAGTGTCATCTTAGATAGCGTTGCTACGCTCGGCGCGTACCGTGGGATGATGCGGGAGACAGTCCGTACGATCGCGAGAAGCTTTGGCGCCCTAGCAAGTTACAGTGGCTCCCGAGCAGTATGGATATTAGCCACAGAAAGCGGTAGGGCATCTACTATTGCTGCGTCAAGTACTGGCAGTTTGAATTACAAATGCACCTTCCTACGAATATTATCAACAGCTGCGCCTTGAAGCAACAGAGTATGGCCTCCATACGTTGCCACATGACAGTCACCCCTGCAGCGCTACATTATGTTCCAGGACAGGAAGCGACGGAGCGGCCGTTGTCTCACGCCTGCCTGGTTTCCATTTGGCATAGACGGCCCGAGACAAAGAAGTCGAGGGACTAATAGAGGAACTAGATGGGGGAAAGTAGCCCAAAAGAAAAATCTTTAGAAAAGATTCAGCGAGTTTAAGACCGCCCTAGAAGCAACAGAAGAAGTGCAGAACCATCGCTGACCCCGGACAGATAGTGACCGCCCTTATCATTCTGCCCACTTTCCATCCTTTTTCGGAATTTCTGCGCCTATCATCACATTGCGCGCAGCTGGCAGGAGCGACTGGCGGTGGCATTGTTTCTTACCTATTCCTTACTTCTTGCGAAAACCATCGTGTCTTCTTCATCTTTCCCTTCTTTTCTGTCGATTTCTTTGGCTTTGGATTCACACTCTCTCCTCCGACACCCTCCTCCGATTTTCGCGTTTCGTTTGTCGTCTATCTGCTTATCAGCAACCCCTCCATCACTGAAGGGGCGGCTCCGACCTCGCACAACGCGCCATCAGCAAGAAGTCCTACGAGTACAGCCTGCTTCGTGTCTCGTGTTTTAATTTCTTGGTTTTTGTTCGCTTTAATCTTCCTTTTTCCTTTCTTTCATTTGTCTTTCATTTGGGTATCCCCCGTCGCTTCTGCATCGACTACAGTATCCCGCCCTTCTGATTCGATCTGTGCGCATTCACAAGCGCATCCACACACGTTCGCCGCATCCGCTACTCAGCCTTGTCCCTCCGCATCGTCTGCTGCTGGAATGAGGCGGCCAATCTTGCGCTTCTCGGTCTCTGCCTCCTCGCGACTGTCGCCACATCGCCCCGTCTCGTTAGCTGGTGCATCGCGGAAGAGAGCCGTTGTTGCGACCGGGCCATGCCCTCGCTGTGGCTGTAGCAGCAGTAGCAGCTACCGGAGCCTTGGGAGCCTGTCGCAGCGGCGCTCCTTTTCGTCTTCGTCGGCCTTTGGACGGCCTCGTGTCAGCCCACCCTTTTCGTCGACCACACGGATATCCCCAACCACCAACCCGTCACCAACAAGTCCGCTGCCCATTTCAACATGTCGGGCTTCGAATCTGCCTCCATCACGGATCGCCAAGGTCCCCAAAAGTCCTACATTCTCCACATTGGCTTCGCTGTCGTCCTGCGGCCTCGACCATGACGGCCACCCCGCAAGACGGTGTGGCTCTCACATGGAGTCCTATCCAAACCCCCTGCCGCAGCTCCCGTTCCACTTCGAGACCGGTGTCGGCTTATTCGCCAAGCGCACACCGCGACCCTTCCCACCGCCGTTTTATTCGCCACCCTCGGGCTCGTTCTCCGATCCACTCAGTACACATGACCGCAGCCGCGACCGCAGAGAAGTGGTGGGAGGCCATATGATTGGCGGGTGCACAAACGGCGACGACGCCGTGTATGCGGGCGATTATTTTGTCGCAGCCAACGACGGCGTGGGTGCCTGGTCGATGCGAGCCCGGGGCCATGCAGGGCTGTGGTCCCGGCTGGTCATCCACTTCTGGGCCAATGCTGTCCATGATAGCATCGCGGCAGGCGGCATCACGACCCCCGAGCCCGTCAAGTACCTACAGAGCGCGTACGAGCGCACGATTGAGGCCACACGCACGCCCAACGACTGGCAGGGAACGACGACGGCCGCTGGTGCTGTTCTCTCGTATCGGCCCGTGGAATCGCCACATGCCAGTGGCACTGCCGACTATGAGCCGGTCCTCTACATTACCAACCTCGGCGACTCGCAGGTCATGGTGCTGCGGCCATCGGAGCGCCGCATGCTGTTCAAGACAAAGGAGCAGTGGCACTGGTTCGACTGCCCGCGGCAGCTGGGAACAAACAGCCCGGACACACCACGCGACAATGCCGTCGTGGATGTGGTGCCGATCCACGTCGGCGATGTGGTTCTGGCCATGTCCGACGGCGTCATTGACAATCTATGGTCGCACGAGATTGTCGATACGGTCAGCCAGAGCATCGCAACGTGGCAGGCCAAGGACAAGACCGAGGCAGATCTGTACCAGGGCATGATGACGACCGTGGCCGAGGAGCTTGTCGAGGCAGCACGCGTCATCGCCGTCGACCCGTTTGCCGAGAGCCCGTTCATGGAGCATGCCATTGAGGAAGGGCTGGCAAGCGAAGGAGGTGAGCAACAAGGACTAAGCAGGCACTCGATTGTCGCATACTAACACGTCTTTTAGGCAAACTTGACGATATAAGTGTTGTTGCCGCCGTTTGTCGCCGTAGACAGCCGCCACACTGAACACGGGATTTTGATACATCCTCGGGGTCCTGCTTATGACCACTGGGAGTCATCTTTCAGGTTTTGAGCCACGTTTTATTTTTGGGCAACTTTGGATGCGTTATTGGGCGTTCCTTTGAACAGCCGGCCTTGTTTTTTGCCCTTGGCTCGCAATATATCCTTGGGTTTTTGTTTCTTTGTTTCTTTGTCAGTTTTGGGATAGACAGGTTATGAGCGAAAGCTCGCGGCGTTTTGGGCATACTTGGGGATGCAACACCGGGTTCCTTCTATAGATTTTTGGCGGCTGAAATTTCAGAATACTTGATTATGGAAGTGCTACAACATGCAGTCCACGGCGCAACGATACATGCCTGGATTCAAACCACACATTTCGTTGGCAGCCGCCTAAAACAGAAGAAGGCGTGTCCCTAGATCGTTCATGGCCGCTGTCCAGCTCACAGACTCCTCGTCGGGTTGCTGGGCCGCGCGCAGCTCCCAGCACCGCTCAACAATGTCCAGCGTCCAACTGGTCAGGACCAGCAGGTGCTGCCCTGGTCTCGTCGGCGGCAGCAGTGCCCGGAAGCGGGGGTATTCGGGCTCGAGCGCCAAGCAGCCGGCGACGCACAGCGGCCACGAGTAGATGTTGACGTCGCAGTGCTCGCGCATGTATTCGAGGGCCTCCAAGGTCTTGAGCACAGCCTGCTGGATCGCGGGCATGCGCGGATAGAAGCCGGACACGACAATGTGCATAAGAAGCTGGGCCGACCAGAGGAACGTCGCAGTGACCATGTCGATTTTCTCGTCGCGCGTGGGCTCGCCCGTGGGCTGGCGCAGGTCCGGCGGAATCATCGGCGGCCAGGAACAGCGCCATCAGCCAGCCGCGGCCCTCGTCACCTGCCGTGTAGACAAAGAACGGGCAGATGCGGTGGAAGATGTGGTCAAAGTAGTATATCAGCAGGGACATCTCCGTGTCGCTGTACGAGATTGAGTTGCTGCCAGGGCGTGGGGTCGGCGGCTGGGGTGGCGGTGCATCATTGTACGCCATCGGCGGTGGAAGTAGCAGTGGTTGCTGTTGGAGATACTGCGACGGCTGGCTCTCCAGCTCTCTCGTCGGGGGTGCCGCCGACATCCTCATCTCGGGACCGGCAGCAGTTGTTCCGGACGAGGCCGAGCCCCGCGCGGGCTGCATGGCGCGCGACCGCTGGCGCTCGCTATAGCTTTCTTTGGTAAGGCGCTCCATAAGGTTCAACATTTGCCATTGCCTATATCCGCCGTCCATCCAGTCCGGCTGGTCACCGTAGCCAAAGCACTCAATATTTCGCATCAAGCAGGCGGCGCACGAGGGCCGGCCATCGTCGCACTTCTTCTTGCGCGCCCGACAGATCCAGCAGCCAGTTGTTGTGCGGGGCATCTTTCTTTGTTATCGTAGATTCGGGAATGTGCGCGTGAATGGGAATGGTGATCAAACATGACAACGAACGCGCGATGCTCGGCCGCGAGGGAGCGGCCTCGACGCATCTTTTATATCCCTTTCTCATTGCGTCTCGAGTGGGCGACGGCCGGCTGGGCACGGCCGGTTGGGCATAGCCGGCGGGCGATACCCAATGGGACGGCTCGTGTAACGTAGTCATGCATTCAATAGCGTCGTGTCGTGGAGGGTTGTTTTGCGGCTGGCTGGCAATATTGATGCCAAGGTGGGAATGGCAAGGCTGCCGTTGTGGCTGAGTCAGCATGGATAACAGCCTCAAGTGTTTCTGAGTAACCAAGTACTCCGTACTCCGTACTTTGTACTTTGTACGAGTACCGACCCATAAGGCTAATAAAACTGGGTCTACCCGAGCGCTATCGATAAGAAAAAAGTTATCGCCAAAAAAGTTGGCGAGCATCGCTATCGTCTTCATCTCTACTTTGCCATACCCATTCTAACCCAACGCCTCACGCCCACCACCACACGCGCCACCATGAGAGCGAAACGCGCAAAGCAGTACAAGAAGCTGATCCAGCAGTACCAGCTGCATCATGGCTTCCGCGAGCCATACCAGGTCCTGGGTGAGTGGTCATTGTGCGACGACGGCAACTATATGCAAAAAGGCGATTGACGGTGGGAAGGCCTGTGCTAACTCTTGCTACTAGTTGACGGTGACATTGTTCGCGATGCCCAGCGCTTTACCATGGACCTCCAGGCCAGTCTGGAGCGGACTCTGCACGGAAAGGTCAAGATCATGTATGTACCTTTACTTGCCTGTGGCAGTTGCAATTTGCAATTCCTCACTCAGTTCTTTCCTGCCGCTAACACGTCTTCAGGATCACCCAATGCTGCATCCGCCATCTCTACGAGTACCCGAAAGAGCCCGGCCTGAACCAGGCCATCGATCTCGCCAAGACGTTTGAGCGCCGCCGCTGCGGCCACCGACCCGAAGACTATGAAAAGGCCCTGACGACGCTCGACTGCCTCAAGCACGTGGTGGACGAGAAGGGCCGCGGCGAGAACAAGCACCGCTACGTGGTTGCGACACAGGACCAGTCGGTGCGCCGCTACATGCGTGGCGTGTCGGGCGTTCCCCTGATCTACATCAACCGGAGTGTCATGATCATGGAGCCCATGTCGGAGATGACGGCCAAGGTCGGCGCCCATGCCGAGCGCGCCAAGTTCCGGAGCGAGCTGCGCAACAAGTCGGGCGAGAAGCCGGGCGAGAAGCGGAAACGCAGCGACGACGACGACGACAATGACAACGGCGGCGGCGACAGCAGCGACGACGGCAGCGGTGACGACAACGACGGCGACGGCGACGGCAAGGGCAAGAAGGGCACTGCCGATGACGGGGAGAAGAAGAAGAAGAAGAAAAAGGGCTACGGGCCCAAACAGCCCAACCCGCTATCGGTCAAGAAAAAGGCAAAGACAAGCACAGCCGGGGCTGCGTCTGGCGCGGCAAAACCAAAGAACCCACCAGGCGACGACGGCGAGCCCAAGAAGAAGCGGAAGCGGAAGCACAAGGCCCCGGCCGAGGGTGGCGTCGCGCCGGCCGCTGCGCCGGCTGCTGCGTCGGCTGATGCGCCTGCGGCCGAGTCCGAGCAGTAGCGGACTGGCACTGGCGCATGAGCATGTGTATTCTGTATTAGTTAGAAAAGGTTTCTGAGATACCAGCGAGTCATTTGAAACAGGTTGAATTTCCATTGCATTATTTATTGTGGCATCACCAGAGCAGTTTCTCCAGCGTGACGTTGCCAGGCGCATGTGATTAGCAGTCTCGAGGCCGGCGACGTCATGGGACCAGGCTGTCAACTGACTGCGAGCAGCTTCACGTCCCGCCGGCCACTGACGCTCGACAAGTGAATATACCAAGTATTGTGCCTGAATCGAGTGCATTATGCTCTTGAAGCAAGCCAGTTAATCAATGTGTGTCGCTGATAGAAATCGCTCGGATGTGGAGGGAACTCTTCGTAGGGGTGTTAGGTGGCACCAGCGTTAGGGGCACCCAGCTAGGAAAATGGCATGCTGGCCGGGTCCTCGAATATCCCAAAGTCTAACAATAGCATGGTTGCTTCAATACTCTAATTACTTGACGACATGTCATATTATTCGTAAAGGTTGAAACAGAACCTCGCCAGAACATCTTCAACGAGGTCATAAAATTGCATTACTAATCAATAAACCAATGCTCGTACACGCCATGGGAACAGCCGCGTCCTATCACCGCCCTCCATGCACGAGTACTCCGTACACCGGTACTTCATACTTGCACAGTGTCGGACACGCAGTTGCCCGTTGCAAGCGTCGCTAGCGCGGACCCGACCTCAGCCCTCGCGCATCGTCAGCCAGCCAGATTGCTCCTTCCTTACCCACAGGAAACAACTGGGCAGGGGGAGCCTATCGAGGAAAGCGCACCACCCGACTGGTGCACCAGTTGACACACACCTACCTTTGCGCCTTCCTGCTCTATCACTCCGTACTCGTGCCTGTCTCGTGGTTCCTGCCGCGTGAGTCGCGCTACAAGCCCTGTGCGACCGCATGCCCCTGTTTACTCGGTACCTCAGAGTACCATTTTTTTTTGCCTTTTTTCCTTTTTTTTTGTTCTTTTTGGAGCTATTCTTCTGTTTGCTTCCGCGAGGAAGGCGCGACCAGCTGTTGGTCGGCGGTTGCCCCGCGGTCTATTCCCTTTGCCAGAATTGTCCAACAGGACTTCCCCGTTCCCTGCGTACTTCTCTGCGTACTTCTCTGCTTCACTCAACCTCACTCGACCTCACTCGACCTCACTTAACCTCACCTGAAGTCACTCGAACTCGACCCTCGACCTCGTCCACTTCTCAACCTCTCGACAGCTCAACCTGGACCGCTTGACCCTTGACCTCTTCCTTGAGCATCCTCAACCACACCAAGCTCGGTCAAGCTAGCTTTTGCCTCTCCTTGCCTCTCCTTCTCGACGCCGGTGCCGCCCGCTGTAGCCTCCTGTAGGACTTGCGACGACCGCGCCGTATTCAGCTCACTCACGTCTTGGGCCACCGGGCGTTGGACCGAGCTCTGTCACCCCGGTACATGGGTGCGTCCGACACGTTCCCGGGGCCGTTCCTAGGCACGAGCGCCGCCCGCGCATAAGCTACCCGCCGGCGCAGGCCACCACCACAGAAGCCGCTTTTGTTTATTTCTCCCTCTTTCTCCCCTTCCCTCTCCTCTCCTCTCCTCTCCTCTACTCTTCAGCTCCTCTCCTGCTTTGTAGGCAGGCTGTGCAGGCCACATGGAGGGTGATATGTCCCAGCCGACGCAGCCAGGTAAGCTCTCTGCTCCGTCCCATCTGGTCCCTCCCTCCTGCTCCCTCCTGCTCCAGACCGCTTGGCTAAATCACATACACTACAGCCACCCAGAACGTCATTGACCCCCGGCGTATTGGCAAGCAAAACTCGGGCTTCACCGACGAAGACATTGCCGACATCATCTGCCTGCTCATACCATTCTCCCCCAATGCCCGCAATGAGGCTGCCCGTCTCGCCCGAGAGGGCTCCCCCTACGTGATCGGAAGCGATGAGGCCCGGACCGTCGACGTCGACTACACCTATGAGGACTACGCCGACCACTTTGGGCTGTCCACCACCGATCCGGGGTCCGGCCCGGCGTTTGTGCTGAGACTGTCCGCGCAGGTCAAAGATCCGCTCAAGGGCTTCACATTTGGTCGTAACGCCAACCGTTGTGACGTCTGCTTCAACAACGACTCTTTGCGGCGCCTCAGCAACATCCATTTCCGCATCTACATCAACGAGCACGGCGTGCTCATGCTCCAGGACCAGTCCACAAACGGTACCGTTGTCGATGAGGTCCTCCTCAAGGACCGCCGTCCGGGTCTGTCTAACAAGCGCACCCTTAACAGCGGTACGAAGATCTCCATCTTTCTGCACAACGACGCCCACGACCTTAACTTTCTCGTCCGCGTCCCCCGCCGCGAAGGACAGTACGAGGTTGCCTACCAGCGGAACCTGCATGCGTATCTCGAGAACCTGGCCATGCGTGCCGACCTGGAAGAGGGCTCGGCACCGCCAACGACCAACGTCGGCGCCAGACATGCAGGCATCGTGAACCTCTTCCCGGCTCCCCCACAGCAGGCGGCAGCTGGCCGGAATGCAGCGGTGGCAAGACGGCCGCCTCCCCGGTTTGATGCCCTCCCTACCGAAGGCCTGCCGCGCGAGTGGAATGGCTCGACAAACTACAACCGCATCCGCCAGATCGGCAAGGGCGCCTTTGCCACGGTGCACATGGTGACTTCCAAGTACAATGGCAAGCCCTATGCTGCAAAAGAGCTCGACAAGCGCCGGTTCATGAAGAACGGTGTTCTGGATCAGAAGGTCGAGAACGAGATGAAAATTATGCAAAACATTGACCACGTACGTCCGTTGCACATCTTTGTGATTTGGTTTATATTACCGAAGCTAACAATTTCCAGCCAAATATTGTCCGATATATCGAACACTTTGATTTCGACGACCGGCTGTTCATCATCATCATGGAATACGTGCAGAACGGCGACCTCGGCAGTCTTATCGCGAAGCATGGGGGTCTGCCGGAAGCCACGGTCCGCGAGATGGCCATCCAGCTGATCGATGCGCTGGGCTACCTCCACCGCAAGAACATCACACACCGTGACGTCAAGCCGGACAACATTCTTATCGAGTCGCTGTCTCCGTTTGTCGTCAAGCTGACCGACTTTGGCCTGTCCAAGATGGTCGACAATGAGCAGACGTTTCTCCAGACGTTCTGCGGCACGCTGCTGTACTGCGCGCCCGAGGTGTATGGCGAGTACGCCGAGTATGACGAGAACGGCGTGCGGAGCAAACGGCCTCGGAACGCGCCTCGGCCACAGGGCCAGCGGTACGACCATGCCGTGGATATTTGGTCGCTCGGCGGTGTTCTCTTCTACTGCTTGACCGGCCGGCCGCCGTTTCCGGTTAGGCAAGGCACGACGTACATGGAACTTCTTAACTGGATCATGACGCAGCCCTTGAATGTCGAGCCTCTCCACGCGGCCAACGTGTCGGCGAACTGTGTTCACTTCTTGACGCTGATGCTGCAGAACCGAGCCGAGCGCCGCGCGACGATCGCGACGCTGCAGAGCCACCCCTGGCTCGCGGACCCCGACGCCTCCTCCTCGTATGCCGATGACCTCGAGCAGAGCGCGTCGCAGCTCAAGCTGGCCGACAACGATGTGCCGGACACGGGGCTGGATGGGTTCGAGAGCGACGACGAGATTCTGGACGACATTGTCGAGGAACTCGATGGCAACAGCAGCCAAGTGAACGAGATCGTCCCTGGACTGGGACTGGGGGCGGCTCCCTTGTCACAGAGCGACGATGCCTACGACGAGTTCGACGACTACGACGATTCCGGCGAGCCCCTAGCAGACTCGCCGACAATTACCCGGCAGACTACGCAGCAGCCCCGGCTCTTTGGCGAAGTCAACGTCAGCGCCATTGGGAGTTCTGGCGTCATTCCCTCGGAGCGTCTGAACCTTCCTCTGTCCGACCTGAGCGAATCCGCAGGCAACGAGCAGCAGTCGGTATATCGGTCAGAGTCTGGCGAGACATTTCTGACACCGCTTGTGCAGCAGCAGCAGCAGCAGCAGCAGCAGCAGCAGCAGCAGCAACATCACCACTCTGGCCAGCAGTGGTCGCAGCCAAGGTCCTCACGAGAGCTCGCGTCGAATGGCGGTCAGGGTGCTGCTGGCACGGGCACGGGTGCCCCTGTCGTCACCCACGTCCCGGCCCCGCTGTCCCAGTCACACAACCTGGACGTGAGCCGGTCGGTTAGCGAGCTCAACAATATGACATTCGATGTGGCCTCGCAGAGCCTTGGCGGCGCCGAGTCGATTCTGGAGCACCTCAACATGAAGTCGCTGGCCCCACAGCTCAAGCAGTCGGTGACCGACTTTTCCAGCAGCAAGCGCAAGCCGGCGCCCGACACGAGCGACGAGTTTGAGAGCGCGCCTGTCAACAGCAAGCCTACGATTAAGAGGCTCAAGTCGGACATTCACATGGAGTCTGCTCTGGACAGCGCCGGCGGGGGGGCAGGCGCTGGTCAGAGTCAGAGCGAGGCATCGGTGGACCTTGATCTTGATGTCTGGGAAGCCGAGGCGTACGCTGCGGTGCAGCCTGTGAGCCATTCCAAGTCGGGCCGGCAAATGGACCTACCAGTGTCCAAGTCGGTGTACTGGTCGGCGGGGGATTTGTCGACATATCACCTGCAGTACCCCGAGATGACGCAGCTGCAGTACAATGCATTTGACGATGCAGCGAGCGCGCGGGGCGAGAAGTTCCGGCCAGGCCGCACGCTGCTGTGGGAACTGGCCAAGAGACATTTTCCACCAACGACACCGTCTGCAACGTCTGCAGTGTCTGCAGCGTCTGCGCTCCGTTACCAGTCGTCTGAGCCTGGCTCGCGGTCTCGGTCCGTTTCCCATGCGCCCACGGATACGAGAGAGCGAGAGGAGGAGCACAAGGAGAATGCTGTGCCGGAGAGACCGAGAGCGACGGCCGGGTTTCACGAGCTGTCGTCATCGCCGGTGCCGGTGCTGCCGGCGTCGCAACAGGCCGGGCACGCGCAGATTGTGGTGCCGATTGTGTCGGAGCAGCAGGGCCAGGGCTGTGTTGCGCGGCTGGAGTCGGTGGCGGGGTCGATTGTGCAGAAGATTTTCGTGCCGATCAAGGACTCGATCACGACGTGGGGCCGGCACCCGCAAAACATGCAGGTGTTTGCGGACCGGAACGAGCAAAAGGTGCCCAAGTACGCGTTTACGATTCTGCTGTGGCGCGACGACGCGGACGGGGGTGCCGGGTCGGAGCCGTGGCAAGACCGCGACCTGTGGAACCGGTACAACCCGCTGGGCGAGGCGGCGAGCCGGTATCACTTTTACATTTCGACCAAGGCGCGCTCGGGGATTCTGATCAACGGCAAGAAGCTCGTCTCGGCGGAGCCGCTGAACCCGAAGAGTGCCGCACGGTACTGGATGCGGCTGTACGACGGCGACTCGGTCGTGTTGTGGTACAGAAAAAAGGCACCAGAGGCGGGAGCGGCAGCAGCGGCGGCAGCGACAACAGCGACAACAGCGGCGGCAGTGGACATTGGGCCGCAGCGGGTCGAGCTTGTGTTTCGCTGCTCGTGGGGCGGGTCGGCGCGGTCGCGGGCGGGCGGCGCGGGTGCGGTCGGGCTGGTGGACGAGGCGATGCGGCGGCGGCTGGACGAAGCGTGCATCAAGGCACAGGAGTTTGTGGCGCACAACAAGGAGCTGAACCAGCGGTACGAGGATGCGCGGCGCGACGTGCTGGAGCGGACGGAGCGCATCGAGCAGGAGCGGCAGCGGTCGGTGGACTTTGAGCGGGTGCGGGCGGAGGTGCTGCAGCGGGCGGGCCAGGGCCAGGGGCAGGGGCAGGGGCAGCAGGCATCACGGCGGCCTCTGCTGCCGGCGCAGCCCGTGAGCGCGCCGGCGGTGCTGATGGCGGTGGCGGCCAACGGGCACATTGGGGGGACGGGGGGGGCATTGCAGGAGCCGGAAACGCCCAAGACCAACGCAGCGCAGCCGTAGTGGCGCTGGCTGCACAAGTAGCGGTGGGCGGCGTCTCTCTCTCTCGCTTGATTTAATTTTTGATTTTTTTTTTTTTGATCTTTTTGTCGTTTTCATTCGGTTGGGATCGCAAGCGATATAGCAGGGCCAGGTATCGCAGGGATAGTTTGCAGGGATGGACGGTTCTCGTATATACGAGTACAAGGCATGGTATTGCAGTGCGTTTCTCATATAGCCGCATTCTACAACATACGGAGTGCAGAGGCATAAACTGCCCAACACACCGAATATCTGCCAAGCGAGCCGTTTGCAGTGATCTGATTTTCGGGTAGTCTGGATCGCTATGGGCCCCCCCTTTGGTTTGATTATTTCCACATGGCGCTGGTGCAGGCGAGGTGCAGGCGATCGTTTCCTGATTAAATTAAGGAACGGCTAGAACGACGCTTGGAAGCGCTGGAAGACGGGTGGCTCGTCTCATCGAAAGCACATCGTCACCCCAGCCGTGCACCCGTCTGCACCAGTCTGCACCAGGGCGGCGAATCGGGTCTAGGCAGCGCGGCAGGGCCCCTTCTCCCCCCTCTGCGTGAAACCGAGCCAGTTTCGGTTTCGTTCGTTTCGTTGAAGTGCGAATACGAAATATAGTCGTACCGAGTAGTCGTAGGCGGTTTGCTATTACATACTACTGCATACTACGAGTACTACTATATAGAAATACTACTGGGGTGGACGACCTCGCGTGCGTTGGACTGACTAGACTGACTGGCCCACCGGCCGTCTGATGTCGTTTCGATGTCGCCGTCGTGCGGGCGTTGTCATTCTCGCGTCGTACGGCCCTGTTGGGTTGGGGGCCAGTTTACGAGGTTCAGGGTGCAGGTGGAGGAGGGAGTGCTCCGTAGTGCAGGTGGAGGGGATAGTGCAGGTGCAGGCAGTCCAGGGGCCAGGGTCAGTCAGGGTCGTGATGCGATGCGTTGATGGACCGACGGACAGGACAAATCTCCGCCAGGGAGGGACGGGTACGGACGGGTTACGGGGTCGTCTGATTTGTAGGAGGGTGAGTAGCGAGTGGTGGGCGAGTGGCAGGAGGGTAGGGTGAGTAGGGAGTCGGAGAGGAGGAGAGGAGGAGAGGAGGAGAGGAGGGGAGTAGGAGAGGAGGAGTACGATAGCTCGAGTATAAAGCAGCCGTTCCTCGTTGCTTTTTTGTGCTGATTCCCTCTGATCCATCCTCATCCTCATCCGCCTCTGCCCTCTCTGCCTTTCTTCTCTCGTCTCCTCTCGTCTTGTCTCGTCTTTTCCATCCGACTCCCCAACCACCACCATGCACTTTCGTTCTCTTACGTCCGGCTTGACCGCCGCGGTGCTGGGCGCCGTCTCGGTCAACGCCTTTGCCAACCCCGAGTCGTGCTCCGGCAACTGCTGGTCGCACGACCCCGCCGTGATCCGGCGCGAGTCCGACGGCATGTACTTCCGCTTCGACACGGGCAGCGAGATCAGCACGATGAAGGCCTCCAGCCTCAACGGGCCCTGGGTGGCGCAGGGCAGCGCGCTGCCCTCGGGCAGCTCCATCAACCTGGCGGGCAACAAGGACCTGTGGGCGCCCGAGGTGCACTACATTGGCGGCACGTACTACATGTACTACGCCGTGTCGGCCTTTGGATCGCAGGCGTCGGCCATTGGCTACGCCACGTCGCCCACCATGGAGGTCGGCACGTGGACCGACCACGGCAGCACCGGCATCGAGTCCAAGTCGGGCAGCGCCTTCAACGCCATCGACCCCAACCTGATGAAGGTCGAGTCGTCGTACGTCATGAACTTTGGCTCCTTCTGGAACGACATCTTCCAGGTCGCCATGGACAGCCCGTCCAAGGCGTCCTCGGCCACGCCGCACCAGATCCAGTTCAACTCGTCCGGGTCGCACGCCGCCGAGGGCTCCTTCATGTACTGGCGCTCTCCTTACTACTACCTGCTGTGGAGCGCGGGAACGTGCTGCGGCTTCGACACCAGCAAGCCGGCCCCGGGTGCCGAGTACGCCATCAAGGTGTGCCGCAGCACCTCGGCCACGGGCGGCTTCGTCGACCAGACCGGCAAGAGCTGCACGGCCGGTGGCGGCACCACGCTGCTGTCCAGCCACGGCTTTGTGTACGGCCCGGGTGGCCAGGGCATCATGACGGACCCGACGCACGGCACGGTGCTGTACTACCACTACGCCAACACCAACATTGGCCTGGCCGACAGCCAGTACCAGTTTGGGTGGAACAAGCTGACCTGGACCAACGGCTGGCCTTCGGTTTAAGCTGTTGCTAAGCCGCTGCTAAGCCGCTGCTAAGCTGCTGCTAAGCTGCTACGGAGTAGCAGCTTGTTTTTGACTTTTTTTTTTTTTTCTTTCTTCTTTTTTTTAATTTTGCCCGGCACCTTGTAGGCGCCAATTTTTATTTTGCTTTTTATTTTGCTTTTTATTTTGCTTTTTGCTTTTCAAAACCTTTTTATCTTCTACTTCAGTATATACTATTATTTAGACTGGCTCTGAGTCAACACTCTGCTTGTCTAGGACAGCAGCTGGAATTCAAATACAGCATTGTGTTCCCATTGATGAGTAATCGCAGCAGTGACAACTACGTCGTAGTCGGGTGGAGACGGGTGTCTGTGTGTACAGGTGTTCCTGCAGGTGCCACCTGTCTGTGCTTTCCTTCCCTGTGCATCTAGACTCTTGTCAACCACTCGTGTAAGCCAGTATGAATACTACACATACGACGTACTGAATCACCGCTGATCATATACGAGAACGCATACGAGAAGACGACAAAAGAAAACGACCGTCCAACACGGCTGACACACAAATGGCAACCAACACGGGATAAGACACGACGCTGCCGTGGCGGCCTAGTGGATCCACAGTACTCGTAGCTTTGGCAGCTGAAATTAGGTGAAAAGGAGAAGCAAAATAGAAAAAGAAGATAATAAGAATAAGCAAAGAATACTCGTAAACAAAAAATAAACAAAATAAAAAAATAAGACAGAAAACAACAAAAAATAACAAAAAAAAAGAAAAAAAAATAAGAAAGAAAAAAGAAAGAAAAAAAAGAAAAAAGCCAAGATAATACCAAAACAAAACAAAGACAAAGAAAAGTTACAATAAAAACTCGTATTCAAATACCATCCACGCATTGATGCGACAGCGGCTCCCATTGCGCCCGTCTCTCACTCACCCTGTCTCATCCTCTTGTTTATCCTTTTTCAACATCCCATCATCGTACGGAGTTCTCCGTACGCCTGGACCGGACTACCCCCCCCCCCCCCCCCTCGCACCATCGTCCATCATGTCCATCACCGTCCGCAACATCTCCGTCACGCCCCTCGAGCTGACCAAGGTCGACCACTTGGAGGCCGAGCCCGCGCCCCAGGCCAACAGTCACGGCGTGGGCGTGGCGTCGCGGCTCGCCGGCTTCGTGCGCCTGCCTTTGAACTTGCTCGCGGGCGGCGGCGGCGGCGGCCATGTCGCCAAGAGCGGCGCCGCGCCCACCGCCACCGAGGCCGTCGCCGACGTCCGCATCGGCCCCTTTGAGACCCGCCGCACCGACGTCAAGACGCCCGAGGCCGGCCGCGAGGTCCTGCGCCTGACCTTCCGGGCCGAATTCGACGGCGGCGCCGCCCACCGCGCGTACACCGTGGACATTCCGGCGGCGTCGCCACGCAGCATGGAGCTCCAATTAGTCAGCGACGGCGGCGACGGCCCCGACAGCGAGGCCACCAAACGCGCCGCGTTCACGGCCGTCTACACGGCCGCCAGCAGCCACCTGGCCATCATGAGCAGCGCGTCGCTCAGCGCGTGGATGGCGTCGGTCGACGGCGCGTGGCCGCTGTCCAGCCTGTCGCTGCCCGGCACCCACAACAGCCCGGCCTACCACTACGCGCTGCCGTCGGTGCGCTGCCAGGCCTGCGACGTGCGCACGCAGCTCGACAACGGCGTGCGCTTCCTCGACGTGCGCGTCAGCGTCAGCCCGCCCGCGCAGCCACACACGGATCCGCGCCTGACCCTCGTGCACGCCGTTTTCCCTGTGGCTCTGCTGGGCATGCACTACTTCCAGGAGCTCTACGAGACCGTCTGCGCCTTTCTCGACGCCAACCCGTCCGAGACCGTGCTCATCAGCATCAAGAAGGAGGGCACCGGCCGCGGCAGCGACGCCGACCTCGCCCGCCAGCTGATCAACCACTACTGCGGCCGGTCCGACGACGGCGCCCAGCGGCCGGCGGCGGATGGGGCACCGCGGCCCAAATACAACGGCTCCGCCGAGAGCTGGCGCTGGTACACGGAGGCGCGCATCCCGTCGCTCGACGAGGCGCGCGGCCGCATTGTGCTGGTGCGGCGGTTCGGCTTGCCGGGCGATGACGATTTCATGTCGCTCAACGGCGGCCGCGGCTGGGGCATCGACGGCTCGGCGTGGCCCGACAACTGCGAGGACGGCTCGTGCGGAACGGGCGGCACGGGCATGCTGCGCCTGCAGGACTTCTACGACGTGGCCCAGACGGCCAGCATCGACACCAAGATCAACTATGTGCGCGGCCTGCTGGCCAAGTCGGCCTGCGAGAACTACTGCCGGGTGGGTGAGATCAGTATGGCTAACAACAGCCCCGCACCGCCCATGTACATCAACTTCTTGACCGGCAGCAACTTTTTCAACGCGCGGTGCTGGCCCGAGAACGTGGCGGCGCGCGTTAACCCCGCGGTCGTCGAGTACCTGTGCGTGCGCCACGGCGAGGCCGGCGAGGGCCAGCAGGCCGCCGTCGGCGCCGGGTCGACGGGCGTCGTCGTGACGGACTGGGTGGGCTACCGCGGCGACTGGGACCTGATCCGGTGTGTGGTGGCATGGAATGCGCGGCTGCAGCTGCGGCAGTAGTGCTGTCGCGGTTTTTTTTGCAGTCTTTTGATTTTCTTTTTTTTCTTTTTTTTTTCTTTTTTTTTTTCTTTTTTTGTTGCACTCTTTTTAGATGGTTCTTTTCACTTTTCACTTTTCACTTTCACTTTTCCTTTTTTCACACTTCACATATAGACATATAATATCTAATTCTATCTCATTTGTCTTGACTATGAGTAGTCAAATATCTTCCAAGTTGTGAAACATAACGCTGGATGACGTTGTGATAGACAAATCGACCTGTCAGAAACACGTGACGACCCACCGTTAGTCATCAGCGTGATCACGAGCTAGCTTGCGCAACGCGTCGCGATAACGCTATTTCTGTGTTGGGCTGTTATCACATGGTGTGCTGTCCCGTCCCTCCTGTCATTGTGCATATTATCGGCCCGCCTCTCTCTCGCTCTCTCCAATCGGTGCATCGGTGAGCCGCTGCCAACTCTCTCACCGACTTACAACGTACAAAACAAACAGCAGCCCATCTCGCACTTCCGTCTTTCATCGTTCTTCCATCCCCTACGCCATTTTCCTACGCAGTACAGCTATTCCAACGCACGCCGTCTTGGCCAGATCGACTCCACCGCCTCTTATCAGCGATTTTAACGAAAAACCCAAAGTCTAAAAGAGGAAAAAGGAAAAGAAGAAAAAGAAGAAAAAAGAAAGAAAAAAGACAACACTTCAAAATCGTCCTCAATACCGACAAACCCCCTTGCGTCGTCTTTTCATCCTCTCTCTGCACCGGGGACCTGCTTGCCAATGGACAGCGCACTCTTAGGTAGGTTTTTTTTTTTTTTTTTTTTTTTTTTTTTTTTTTTTTTAAAAAAAAGTAAAAGCCGAATTTTTTTTTTAAAAAAGACAATGCTGACACCCAGAAAAACAACCCCCCC